>JAVFBW010115568.1:0-15652 GCA_034783835.1 Mopalia ciliata | reverse complement strand
CATATTTTGGATTTAGCATCCTCATAAGGTGTAGCTTGTGTAGCACAATTCTTCCCATACTTGCTTAGGTACAAGACAAAAATCAAATCGTGAATCTGTCCCCTCTTAGACCCTTCTCTTCAAACTATCTTAACAGTGTGGGCGTCGAGATCCATTCATGGATCTCTTGTTCTGCGATGTGAAGAGAAACGTCCGGAGGCACAAATGATTGATACATTTTTTCTTCTAATTTTAGCCCATTGTTTATTTATTATTACAGAAAGATACAAGCCATTGGATATGGGACTTTCTGTATTTTTTAAAAAACAAATCCACGAAACCGTGATTTTGTACAAACCAGTATGCCCAACCGATTTAAAACACAAGTTAAAAGCTACCTAGTAAAGGGAAATAACTATCCTAAATTATTCTTATGAGTTATTCCCCTTGTGTTACAAATAACACCCTTCTAAAACTAAGCGGGCATAAATCAGAGTAGAACATTCGGACCAGTTATCATGGTAGCACGATACAAAATAAAAAGTCTTAAAACAAAACAAGTTATCAAGGTGGAACTGAAATGTTCATTATAACAGTTACTTCCGATTGAAGTGTTTTGAGGAAAATCTTCAGGTTGTTCGATGTAGGGAACGCAAATCCGTCCCGAGCTTTTGTCAATACTTTATAAACCATTGGCATTTGTTCGAAACCCTAAATTGACATATCCCAACGAAAAACAACCCCAGACATTATATACAATAGTAAAATCTACCTTAAGTTGGAATTACAAATGTTGCAGAGAACAATATAGTTTCAGATCTAAATTTGTGGCAATTGGAAGGCGATACGGAGAAGGTTGGACGGGATTATAACCGTTCTCGGAAAACCTATGATTTCATGCGTCGTTGATGTAAAACTACGAAAGAAAAGCTTGTCGAATGTCGATGGTATTAGACATCAATCAACTAAACAACGAGTACTTTGTCGCAGGGGTATCTTAATTAAATCCACTTTAAGTTTTCAAGCAAAATTTTATAAAATGTTTTATAAGATTGGTGACTGGGACCAAACATAGTTGACAGCTAAGATCATTAACAGATATTTTAATATGAGACAAAAAATTATGAATTTTTAAAATATTTTCACAAATACTGTGCTTCCTTTTTAAATTATTGGAATTCGGATAACTAAAACACATTGGCTTACGTTGTCTTTAACCAGTTTAAGTATAGTGTCATCATCCGAATGATACTATGCGACATTTCATGGCTTTTTTGAGTTCCGACCTAGCCTCAAATGCTGGATTTCTATTGGCAACATACACCCAAAATCGTTGGAAACCAGTCTATCAGTGACGCTCTATCGCACAACAGTCACGTGTATTTGTTTTCATAGTTCTTTCCAAACGTCTTCAGACTCCAACAATTGATTAAAACCGCCTGTCCACGTGGAAAAGATACATGGTATATTTGATCATTATAACATGAGCCTGCATTTCGAGCACTGCTTTTCGTGATAATTTTTTCCTGGGTCGCCGTATATATTCCTATTTTCGTTAAATCGGCTTATTTCATTGGCCGGTGGATTTTGATGGAAACCCCAGATGGGACAAGTTCATGCGCTCCGATAACACGATAAAGGTTTGTAATATGCCAATGTTAATACACCCATGTCTGTGGGAATAACTAATCTTTTATGCATCCCTATCATTTGCGGAAATATGTATATCAATTATAAAAGATTTCTTACCTATAAAGTTACCTTGTAGAATCTCTAAGAAATATTGTTTTATTCCATAAGAATTGAATTCTTTATTTACTTAACGTGGTTTGTACACAGCCGTGAGGTCACTCAACATTCTCCTCGGTAGACAAGCAACTATAAATATAGAAATACTGAACAAAATAAATCATAAATGATATGTAATACTTTATATAAATTTGACTTAAAAATTGCTATATATATACATGTATGTATAAAAATTTATTTTTTGTACTTAAAGCTATCTTCCTTCCAGGACAGTATGTGAGCCTGTAACAAACAATGATCAAATACAGAACAAACCCATGGTACAAAACATGTTGAAATTTGTTTGTTTGATTTGGGTTCAATTCCATACTTCAACCTCATATGACGGCGTGCCAGCCCAATGGGGGATGGAAACTATCCTCAACACTACCGACAACAAACAAAGACAAGACTGTATACTAAACAAGGGCATCACAAACATATTGGCTTATTGTTGCCCCTAAGCTCGCAGGGCACCAGGAAGCTCCCTCTCACCCCTGTAATGTGTGTACATACCTAACACAAATACCAGACAAAGAGTAATACCTGGTTAAACCCAAAACAGGTCAATAAGTTAGAACACTATAAATTTAACAAGGGAATTGTATCTAATAAAAAAAAACATTTCTAGTATGTTACGCAAGTTTAAATGTATGAAACAAAGAAATTAATTAATAACAATGGAATAATCTATGGGTCAAATTGACTGTTTAGCTATTTCTGCACCAAACTAA
The DNA here is from genome assembly GCA_034783835.1 of Mopalia ciliata. Classification (NCBI taxonomy): domain Eukaryota; kingdom Metazoa; phylum Mollusca; class Polyplacophora; order Chitonida; family Mopaliidae; genus Mopalia; species Mopalia ciliata. The sequence goes on along the minus strand of JAVFBW010115568.1, from coordinate 13,151 downwards.
TACATACACCAAAAAATGCTTTCAAAACAATAAAAAAAAAACCCAGAGATTCGGCGGAAATAACATATCCAGAGTGCACAAAAAAAGAAAACAAATTAAAGCTGAAAGCAGCGATTGAATGGGATCAAGGTTTTAGCTCTGTAGCCACCAGCAGATTATTATTAAATCGTGACATAGTGTAACAACCGCTTCGGTACCTGTGCCCTTGAGTTTAAAAAATTATGGAATATTTTGTTAAAAGCATAGCTATGATATATTTTTGCGTCACCTTCCACTGTCAGGATAGTGGCGCCGCAACAAACTTCATTACATATGTAATAACGGTTATGCATTAAGATTTGTTTGTTTTTTGTTTGATTGGTGTTTAACGTCGTACTCAAGGCTATTTCACTTATATGACGACGGATACAAAATAAAATGTACAAACAGATCAGCTCCCTGTTTCCTTTAGCTCTAAGAACACCAGGGCAACGGAAAGCTCCTCTTTTCTCGCCTCTTACGATCGACCGAGGAAGCTGAGGGAGTATTCTGCAGGACTGGCCAACCCGCTCCCCCACGGGGCGCGAGGTATTTTGAAACTGCTGAAAAGTTAATATTTCTCCAGTACTATAAAGACAAGACACCATTGCTACCCCACAACAGGCTGCCCTCAGCCAGAGGATGCAGTGTACTAGAAAGATAGTTTTATGATGAAATAACAAAACAGGTGCCAGTTCGGGTGATTCCCTTGTTGACTTTGGGTTTATGAGCAAGTCAAGGGCAATCAAGGGTGGGTTTTTTTAGGCTTCAACTCAGTTTCCACCTTTTTTCAGTAAGGCAGAGAAACAAAGGAGCCTGTTTCAAAATATTTAATAGCTTTAAATCCAAAATATATTTGTCAGAACAAAAACAGTGACAAAACAAATCAGGGTAGCTAGTTAGACAATCAGTTTTATAATATATATATATCAATGTAATGTTTTTCTGTTAGTAGTCTCTGAACTTTGATCTTGTTAGGACTATAGTCATTTTTTGAGTTGATTGCAATGCAGCAAAAATCGATACAGTGAAATTGGTCAGGGGATTTGATTTCCGTTAGTCAGAGAAAATGGGGTGATACTGCTAATACCACAACAGAATGCAAACAAAAGTCACATTTTTTTATTACCTTCCAATAAGCCATGCTCATAGCCATTGATCCTCAACAGCTAGGTTCTCTAGTGAATAATGCATATGCAAATTCCCAGTGATAATAGTTCTTCTTAAGGGGGACAGATAAATCAATCACATAATTGGGAGAACAACACTGGTAAGTATAGTAAAATACACAAGCAGTGGGATTCAAAAGACAGAGAACTTAAAAAAGATGTTCTGCATTTTGTAGAGCAGCAAAAAACTGGTCTAATTTTATGGATACAACATCATGGGCTCATAATGTTCTTGCAGGTGAAGGAATATTGAACTGAGAAGCCAGGATCACAGCTAACCAGGCAATCTATCATGGTTATGAGTTACAGTTGATATAAATAATAAATAGAATAAAACACATAGTGTAAGTACAATAAATATAGCTCTTGGCTCTTGAAAATAGTGGAAAATATAACCCACTCGATGCTTTGTGTGGTGTGAGTTATTCTTCCATTCCCTCAGGAAAGACAACTGGTATTATAAGCAAGAATTTTTTCAAGTTTTCGTATAAGATTTTGTTTGTTTGTTTGATTGATTGGGATTTAATGCCATACTTTGATTATAAAAAGTAGTCTAAAAGTTGACATCTACCAATACTTGATATGGTATCAGCAAAACATTTCAATCACATAACCAGAATAGAAACACTATGTGACAATAAACCAGACAACATACCTATTACAAAGTTCTTTCCAGTCATCACTAGCAAACAGGAAGGCATCATACCTGAAAATTGAAAAATACAGAAACAATGCCAATGAATAGTGCAACCCAATGTTGTAAACATAGCTTGTCATTGAAGAACATTAAAGTGAATTATTTAACAGTTCAGGGTCAAAAACTAGAGAATTAAAAAATATGAATCCAGTCATATATTTTTAATGATCATAAAAAGTAGTTAAATCAAATAAACCATCCCGATTCCTACATATAAATTGAATAGCCAAACAGTAGTCACACATGAACATATTTACATGTACATTTACAGGAAATCTGGATTAAAACTACTCATAGAAACCTGGAGACTTTTGAGCATTTGAGTGTCAGCAAAATCTATTTAACCTATGGTTTGTTTGTTTGATTGTTTAACATCATACTCAAGGGTATTTCAATTATATGACGATGTGCCAGCACAATGAGTGAAGAAAAGCACCCTCGACACCACTGGCAACAAACAGGATGGGACAAATACAGGGCAACCACCGGACGCAATACAGACACCACAGCCAGATCTGCTTCCTGTTCCCCTTTAGCTTTGAGAGAACCAAGGCAACAGTAAGCTCCCTCCAACCACCTGCATTTAACCTACAGAGATACAAAAACAAATTAAGAGAAAATATGGCAGTAATGAGTAGTATATGGTGATTTCTTACGCGATCATTGGGGCATCATGACCACTAGCTCCTCCCCAACCACTAAATGACACACTCTTATAAAACTTATCTCGCTCTGTGACACCATACAGCTCTGGGAATTTTGGCTCAGAGCTCCCGTCTAAAATACCACGTTGTGACAAGTATTGCTTCCATGCTGTACCAAAATAATCCCTGAGAAATAAAACACAACTTTTATATTACAATGGCTTTTAAAACAAGCTGAGTAACATGCAGGTCCACCATTAGAGGCAAAATCACCCGTTTCCTACTTTAGGTTAAGAATCTTTTTTTCTTCTTCAAAGAACCAAAGAGTAAAAGTTATGGTGTTTATCACCATTTTAGTGTGATATGCAATGTCGAACATATTTGTTGTGAAACCTAGTCAAATACAATCACATCAATAGTATTAACAGAAGAAGCAAATATTTGAATTTAAGTGATGGCCAGTTTGGTTTGCAGAATTAAATGAAATACAATCCCACCAATGTCTTAACAGGAGGAAACTACTGTCCAAGTTTGAAATATCTTAAAATAATGACTGCCATTTAAAAAAAAAACGGAAAAGATTACAGCACAGGCCTGCAGAAGCCATGACAGATTTGATTTACACCTGGACACTGAAAAAAGCATTGGGAAGTAAACTGCAAGCTGTCTTGACTTTGTAGTTCAAAAAAGATTTAGCACTGTTGTCATTCTTCTTTATTACAAAATTCTGATTGTATAGATTATAATTAACAATTATGGTTTCTCAAATTCTTCAAACAGCACTTTGATTTTATGTAGCTGTCCACATATTTCTATCTTTTTTCCCAGAAATTTCTCACTTTGAGTGTATGTAGCTATCCACATAATTTTTATCTTTTTCTTTTCAGAAATGTCTAACTTTAAGTGTATGTAGCTGTCCACATGTTTTTAACTTTTCTTTTCAGAAATGTCTCACTTTGACTGTATGTAGCTGTCCAAATATTTTTATATTTTTCTGTTCAGAAATGTCTCACTTTGAGTGTATGTAGCTGTCCAAATATTTTGTATCTTTTTCTGTTCAGAAATGTCTCACTTTGAGTGTATGTATGTAGCTGTCCAAATAATGTTATCTTTTTCTTTCAGAAATGTCTAACTTTGAGTGTATGTAGCTGTCCAAATATTTTTATCTTTTTCTTTTCAGAAATGTCTCACTTTGAGTGTATGTAGCTGTCCAAATATTGTTATCTTTTTCTGTTCAGAAATGTCTCCCTTTGAGCGTATGTAGCTGTCCAAATATCTTTTTCTTTTCAGAAATTTCTCACTTTGAGTGTATGTAGCTGTCCGATTATTTTTATCTTTTTCTTTTGAGTTTTTCAGAAAGTTACATTTTCCTGTCATTATTTACATATTTTACAGAACACAAATGATGAAGTATACATAAACAAGTATTTCTGTAAGCATAGGCTATACTACAATTGTATAGAACAAGATTAACATAAACACCTGTGTGTAAAATAGAGAGTTGTAATTGTCCTAAGATTATCACACATTAAGAAACTGATATAATCATACTTACCATTTTTCTAGGTTTTCCTGCACGGCATGGTTTTGTGATTGTATATAAAGTTTAGCCTTGTCAACTGCTTCCATTAATCCTGCGCCCCATTCTTTTGTTGGTTTATCTGGAATTCACACAAACCAACAATTGGATTAGCAATAAAATAAAAATTAACTTTATCTCCCAAGTTTTTGTTTTTGACAGAAAAATGTCTATCAAAAATGGATTGTTCTTATTAACAATGAAAAACATTATTTTTTTATTTATCCGATTAACTGTAAACAATAACGCCATTTAATTGGGTCACTTATTTTTAAATACTCTGTCAACGTCAACACACCAGCCGACAAACTCATTAGATGTTGGCTGTATATGATATCACCAGGATTTATATTTTTTAGTTATACTTGTATTCAATGCTTTATGACAACCATATTTGTACAGAGACCATATATGTTTCTGTGGAAATGGGTTAAGGCAGCCAAGCAACCTGCCTAATGATACTGTAATATAAGTGATCATCTTTGATTTGTAATTTGGGTTTAACGTTGTACTCAAGAGTATTTTTTCACTTATATGACGATGAATTTTCCGCTTCACACTGTCTCTAGCCTAATTACAGTGAAAACCAACAGGAAACCTTGTAAGAACCACCCTGCAATTGTCAAACCCACCTGATGGTCGACAGACGGACTAGTTCCTGATTGGTACATGGAAGTAGGATTAGTGAGCGCACTCGCTAACTACTTAGCCAAAGCCACGATCGACCAGCTTTGAACTGAGTAACATATGTGAGAACAGGATGAGAGCTTTCTTACAGGTATTATCGCTATCAAAGTTTTACAACACCATTTTCCCTTCTTTTTTTTTATTATTACGGTTTGTTAATAAAGGTACAGAATTTCAAATCTTATATTGGCTCAGATTCATGACCTATAAAAAGAATTCTAACAAATTTTTCTTACACAAATGTAATAAAGTGAGCTGAGTGAAGCCAGCTTTTACCTTGTATTGCGTATGATGTGAACAAAGCTGCGGCCATGGCCCCGAGGTAGCCAACTGGATTATGATGTGTCATACGTCCACTCTCTACACTGACTTCTATCAATTTGTCCAACTCAGCTGGTCTAAAAATGGAGAGAAAGTTTAATCACATTTATAAGATTTTGATTAACAGATCTTCAATTGAACTTTTTTTTTAACAGAGCTTCAATTCTTTTATTCAAAGTGTATGAATGAAAGACCATCAAGCCTCAGTGATTTCCAAGTTACGATTTAATATAAAACCACAATTTTATGTTCATTATTAAAAAAAGTAGTATGGTTTCATCAAGCCAAGCAATTAATTTTTCTAACTGAAACCCTGAGTTGATTTTGAGGAAACCATTTTTTAAAGCCAATTCGGAATATGTTGACTGATTAATTGATTGGTGTTACTGTTTTATGCCGTGCTTCAGGATATTTCACTTATATTAGGAACTTATATTCCAACAATAATTGACACGAGCACAACCAAGATGTCAAGCGCTTACATAATGTTGGAAAGTTAATTTGCCTCCAGTGCTAAGTACACAGCACTGCTACTCTTCAAACAAACTGCCCTTAGCCAGAGGACTATTCTGAATATAGGTAAAAATATTATGAATATATAAACTGGTATTTGTGAAAAGCTTGGATAGGCCCCACACAGGATTACAAACATGTTACTTTTGAGAAAATCCAACTATAACTTTGGGACTTTGGAATATCGCTTGTAGGCTGAATTAGTTAGAAACAAGTTAAAGTTTTGTGTTTGCATTCAAACTTTGACAATTTTAGATCACATTACAATTCTGGGTTAGGATTTGAAGATGAACTATTTGTCTAACACTAAAAGGTTATTTATTTTGGTGGTTAAATTTCAATAGGGTACAAGCTGGTTCTACCCTAGAGCATCTGCCCTTTATCTTGTCTATATACATAGACAGTCTCTATGGTACCAAGCCCCTGTGTCACCAAGCAGAAGAGTGGAGGTAATTTAGGCAGCACTCTACTGCTGTTATCAAATGGTATAAACTTTGTTAAATATCCACCATATTTGAAGGAAAACTGCCACAGGTATGAGGCATGAATGAAGATAGATTAACTCTGTGAATAAATCACATTGAAATAAATGAATAAACTGGGATAAATTTACATCTATTTGGGATAAATTTACATCTATTTAAGATTACCAAAACTAACAAAACTTGGACACATACCAATTCTTTGTGGATAGCTTTGAATAAAATCATTTGTGTTACATTTATTTATTGCTGTTGCAGTGGCAATTAACAAATGGCACATAAATGGTTTAATTTAATTTCAAGTTAAAAAGAAACAAAAAAATTGTTCCATCTTAGTCCAGGTGGTCTGCAAGACCTTAAAACTATGTCTTTTTTTAAGTAATAAGATAGGACTTCTCTCATTCAGACATACATGTACATGTAAATCTTATGCTTGAAAGCATGACGTAAACCAAACATAATCCAAATCCATAATATAATAAAATATTATACCGTTTGTTTATATTCAAAACAAATAAATTCAAATGACATCGTCTTCAAATACTAACAGTAGAGGGATTTTTTTTTTAGTTTTTTTGAGCATACAAGCTACATTACTTACCTAGAATAACGAAGCCCGATACACATAGCTCTCATAGAAGCTCCACAACCCCCACCTCTGGAAAGCAAAGTATAATTTAACAAAATCAACTTTATAGCAAACATCTTTTCTAGCTACCCACAGTCATTGTCAAAACAGATTTTTATTTAGAGGATTAGATAGAGACCATTTTTGAATTTTGTCAATCACAATACAAGCCACGAGTCCCACGACACTCAATTGGATAAAGTGATAGTCCTGCTAGATTTTTTGTTTGTTAGCGGTTTAATGTCGTTCATAGGAGTATTATTTCACTTATATGGCACTAAACACTGTTCCTTGCCTCATTATAGTGGAAGACCAGGAGGAAACCTGATAAAAAAACACCACCGGCAATTGCCGGAGCCACATCGTGTGACTCGCTCATATACATGTATATGATGGTCGTCAGACAGACAATCCTGTGAATGGTACATTGGAGTAGGATTAGTAAGCCACTAAGCCACGGGTGCGGACCCGCTAGCCAGAGACCCCAAATCAATCCTGATAAAGACAAAAAAAATATTTGTAATTATTATTATAAAAGTGTGAACATTATCCAACAGATAAATTAGTCAAAAACAAACTTTGAGACAAATGTTAGGACTAATTGACCACGAGTGACAAATAAAATAAAAATACCTGCTATTGAAGGGTATTTGATAGCCTTTAGGTACTCCGGGGTTGAGTGCTCTGGTACCTTGCATACAAGTGTTGCCGGGTGCCCTTCCCACCATGTCGTGCATACAGTCCTGATATTTGGCAGCTAATGCCTGTAACAATTCTTCCTTGTCTGCATTTCCGCTTTTTTCACACAGGGCTACAAATGATCAAGAAAGGTTTATAGAACCTAAGAGAAAGATTATCTCATATATATAGCCAGACACCAATGTGATTGATTTTTACAAATGCATTAAAATGTAAAATGGCCATCTTTTGTTGTATTTATGAATGTATCAGTAATAACAGAACGAACAGCTATAGGAATACTTTCAACAAACACCAACATTCATTCAAAACAAATTAGATTTCAAATATAGTAAACAGGATTCATACTGTAATGAAAGTACAGCAAAAAAAAAAAAAAAACAATAAACTTAAACTACATTTTCTTTCTGTGGCAAAAATATTAAATCTGAAATCTATACAATTAAGTACCAACAAAAAAACTTGTCAACACAAAATTTTGTGCTAGAGGGCTAAAGGGGCCATGTTAACTGTATCAAATTAAGCACTTCCAGAGGGATAAAATATCAAGTTATGCTGAAAATGAATGTAGAAAATTAGCAAACCATATATTTATATTATTTTAAAGACTTCAGATTAATCCTTGAGTTGAAGTTTGGAGTGAAAATAATGGAGGGATTGGACTCAAAATATGGTTCTACACATACTGTAGTCTTAGCTAGAAACTGATCCTTCCACCAGTCATTTGAGACAGTGTTGATTTCTACAACTGGTTAAAATGATTGGTAGAGATTTTGAATTTTAATGTGGGAATTGAAAATCAATTACATGTAGGTTCACAGCTTGGTCATTGTATTCATATATCATTCTAAAAACTATTGCCTGGCTTTAAGCTAATAGCTTTCACACAGTTTGACAAACCTACAGTGAGCAGTCATTAGGTACATGTAAAAGGTTTATATACTGTAGAGTGAGGTGACTACTCCAAAGAAAGACAAAAAATTCACTTTATATACTGTAGTGTGTTTACATACAACAAAGCTGCTGGAGTAAGATTTTACTTGAGAGTGTTAATTGTTATGTTATTTTTGTTTTCGGTATAACTATATTTATGAAGTTAAATAAAGGGTGTGATACATGTAGTTGTTTACAACAGATAAATGTATTAAGTCCCCTTCCACATGGATCTCAAAATAGATGACTTAATGTAAAATTTATTATGATTGGCCACCATATATTAATCCATAAAGCTGTTTAACAAAAGAAAAAAAATGGCCTCATTGTATATGAGCTGTCTTGAAATTGCTTGTAAGTATGGCTCTCTGAAAATAAATATATGCCTTCATTAAAGTTTGTAGGGGAGTCACCACTGAAAAATACTTATCTGAAGCAGCATTAAGGGGAAAAAAATATGACATCTGGTACATTCATACATAGATACATACATACATACATACATACATATGGACAGACAACAATACCCCTAAGCACTTATTTGGAGAAGGGTGAAAAGGGCTGCACATCAACAACTCATTCAATAATATAAATATCTACCTTCTGCAGTTGCCAGATGCATAACTGTATCATCACTCACTGACCACTCTAAAATATTGAAAAGGACAGAAATTAGAAACAACAACAGCTATGTAATAAAAAATGAAACAATATTATACTACCAGATATTGTCTTAAATTCATTAACACTGTGTTCTGACATTAAAGTGTATTTAAGGTGGGTCAACACAATAATGTATAGATTAAAGACCTACTGGCAATCCTAATGGATTCTAGACCACCATTATTTTTAAGATCATCTTGAATTTTTTCTCCACTGCGACAGAACTCATAACTTCCATTGTTATAACCAATCGCATCCCCAACTCCACTCAACACCATAGAAGCTCTATATCTCTCGTTTAATGAACTGGTTGACGTCATGTTTCTCTGCAATATAAAGCAATACATGAATTTATAACTGAATGCAGAATAAACACTTCCCAAATCCGATATAGAAGCATCTCTGATGGTCACATTGGATTTAAATGCTGCAGTGGCTGCCGCAGTTGATTCACCCATTTAATCTTAATATCAAATTGATGTGATCTGTGGAAAATTTGTCAATTTAAAAGTGTACAATTTTGCTCATGATGTGCCTCACTATTATTTAAGTCAGATAACAGGGAATTATAGTCACTTTTATTGCCTTGGTTTTTCTAGACTATTATTTGTCTGTGAGTTTGACAAGTCAACCCATCCACATGTGATGTCAACCCATCCACATGTGATGTCAACCAGTCTACAATACTCTACATGTGATGCCAGCCCATCCACATATATTATATCAACCCATCCACATGCGACATCAACCAGTCTACAATACTCTACATGTGATGCCAGGCCATCTACATATATGATGCCAGCCCATCCACATGTGAGGTCAGTCTGTCCACATGTGAAGTCAGTCTGTCCACATGTGAGGTCAGTCTGTCCACATGTGAGGTCAGTCTGTCCACATGTGAGGTCAGTCTGTCCACATGTGAGGCCACTCTGTCCACATGTGAGGTCAGTCTGTCCACATGTGAGGTCAGTCTGTCCACATGTGAAGTCAGTCTGGCCACATGTGAGGTCTGTCTGTCCACTTGTGATATCAAGCTGTCCACATATGTCATGCAATAGGTATATATATATATATATACATGTATATAGGCACAATTTGCATGTCTTAAGTACTGGCTTCACAAATACCCTTCTGATATCAGTTATGTTCTTTTGCATCTTTATGATCAGTCAGTGTATTATTGAACTGGTCACCCCTCTGCCATTATCATGCGACCAAGCGTCACCCAGAAAACAAAGTCTGCATTATGGATAAGGGATTAACCATTTGTATGACTAGAATAAACTACCTACTTTGAGCTTGTGGTGTTTCATCTGACAGCTATTAAGGGTTCCATTAGTTCTGTCAAATAATATTTTATATACTTAACTTTCTGACATATTTTATATGCTACAAATTACATGTACATGTAAACAAGACTTGAAATCACACATAAGCCTTATTAAAACAACAGATTTACCGTTCAATCTGCCATTTTTCTCTCTTCCACCCTGTCTATAGACTAGAAATTTTAGTTTGTTTTGTTTGATTGGTGTTTAACGTCGTACTCAAGGGTATTTCACTTATAAGATGATGGACACAAATATAGAACATCACAAACAAATCTGCGTCCCGTTACCCTTTAGCTCTGAGAACACCAGGGCAACAGAAAGCAGCCTCTTTTCTCGCCTCTTACAATCGACCGAGGAAGCTGAGGGAGTATTCTGCAGGGCCATGGCCCACCCGCTTCCTCACGGGGCGATACTTTATATAGGATCCTGCAGCTTTTATCATATTGTTAAAATAGAATCTTACAGTTTCTAGTTAAAATTTCCTACACCGAAAACAATGAGATTCAGACTGAGTTAAGATTTAGATTATGTACAAGTTTCAAACTAAAAAAAAATAAAAAATAGCAGCACAAAAATGTGTACAACCTACAACAATGATGAGTATTCCTAATACATTACAGAATATGCAGAAATACATACAAAAAGCGGAGTTATAAAATTATGCAGCACCTTACATACAACATTCAGAACTATTCACACAGTAAATAACATTAACAATTTATCCGTTACAATCCTAGTAAATTATAGTACAGTCATAATTAAATTGGGGATGTATAATATTAAAAAAAAAAAAATTGATTCAAAAAACTTCACATTATCATTTTACTATCATGATAAAAAAAAAAAGAAAGTAATATCAAGTTAAACAACAATTCTCTTGTTTTTACTTGCGATATTGTAATATAGTATAATTACTAAAGCAGGTTATTACTAACAATAAGAATGGCAAAGATCAGGCCAGCCAGTTGTTTGGAGCAAGTAAAATATTCATTGGTGTACTAGCCCAATGTGCAGCCTAGTTTTAAGGCCATGAAAGTAAATATCAGACCAAACTAGCGGTTTTAGAACCCTGCAAATGCTTTATCACTTGAGACGATACAATATTTTATATTACATACAATAAATAAAAGCTAAAACTAGTGTAAAAAAAAAAGCCCAAAACAAATCAAACAGCGTAAGCACTAAAAATGGGAGTAGGCCGCATTCAAACATTGAACCTTAAGTTACATTGTAAAACAGGTAATCCTAAAAAAAAAATTTAAAAAAAAATACAAAAATTGTTTTACATTCAATTATTAAATATTGATCATTCGATCAGCATACAAGTACCAATGTATAGAAACTACATATAAAATACTTACAGCACTACTAACATGTAAGACTAGCTTACTTTGGTATATTGTTACAATTGATACTTTAGTGAATTAAATACAAATCAATGCTCTGGTCATCTGATGTGTAATTATTTCTCTTTCCAATGTTAATAAAACTACCACAAAATACCTGACTTTAAATGCCAACCCTCAATATGAAATGTTTTTACAAAAATTGGAAACAAAATGAAGTCACATACAGAAAATTTCCTTTCACTGTATGACTGTATGAATTAAGTTCATATTTAAATTTTTTTTTCTAGAAAAGTTATAATTACTATTATAGAACCATAACAAAGTCTTCCGGAATTATAATGTTATTTTCCTGAATCAGAGTAGTATCTTCTGAAAGTATCTTCTGAAACCAGATGGGGTCTTGATAACCCAATTATCTTTTTGAAAATGAATAACACAGCATTTCGCTATCTACCAAGAAAATGCTTTTTTTTTTCTAGCAGTCTTCTCTTAACCTTTGGAGAATCTAAGCTATTATAAAAGTCTTTCTGCATAACAGAATTGTTTTCCAGTTGACTCTTTGGAGACTTCCAAAACATGATGGAAATACACCTTGAGACATTAACTTCTAAAATCAGGAAAGTTTTAACCCGATGTTTTGAAATTGCAGAACAAGAATACTGGCTCTAGAAATTAAGTCTTCATTTAAGATTGACCGTAGAAGAATCCGAGAAAACCCTTGCTTTTAAAGTGAAGAACTAGAAAACTTCCTAGAGTATCAATCTGCCTTATCCAATGTATGGACTGAAGGGAGATAACTCAGCACACAGCCACTATGATGATCATTGTGATAACAATTATAGTGGTAACCACAACATGAGCAATCAGCATGTTGGTCTTGAAACGATGGCCCTGGAAATAAAACATAGGTATTAGGGATGGAATGAATAAGTGATTCATTGGGTTTGGGAATGGTTTTAGATTTTGATGGCGTATGCTAGCAAAAAGAGATTGACTTTCATATTTGTACCTCTAAACTAAAAAGCCATGCTGTGAAAATATGAAACATTATTGCTCTGTTTGAAAATTGACAGTCTCAGAATGCTGTCCTTTATCAATGGTATGTGTAGTGCATAATGATATACTGATGTACAGCTCACACATTTAAATAAGGAAAAACTAAGAGCTCACTTCTCACATCTTTCTAGATAGGTAAACATACATACTGTTTTAAATTTGACAGTACCAGAAATGCTGGACTTTATCAATGGTATGTGTAGTGCATAATGATATACTGATGTACAGCTCACACATTTAAATGAGGAAAAATTAAGAGCTCACTTCACACATCCTTCTAGATAGGTAAACATACGTACTGTTTGAAATTTGACAGTACCAGAAATGCTGGACTTTATCAATGGTATGTGTAGTGCATAATGATATACTGATGTACAGCTCA
>JAVFBW010115546.1:0-15653 GCA_034783835.1 Mopalia ciliata | reverse complement strand
AGAAGTTGTGTAGACAGTGTGGTCACCATGGGGTGAGCATTAGGTGAGAACAATTAACAATACAGCTATGTACAGCTTGTTATATGCACCGTCTAAAAGACACCGAAATCATTCAAGAAATTACATGATGATTACATGCATTTGTGTTTTGGCTGTTAAATATGGTTGTTCTAGGCACACTCCTATAGTATGCACTAAAGGCCCTTCGCTTATTCCGTCACCCACTGTCAATAAATGCATCATGAGTATTATCAAAGTCTTTGATAAAGCGAAAAAAAGCATCGTCAAATTTTCGAAAAAATGTATGGCTAACATTGAAAAGGTGCTTAATTAGCTAGAAGCGAGAGGAAGTATTTAGCGATCGGGGAACCGTGTTGAGGCACGGTTCAATGGGGTTTGCTAATGCACTTGGGACGACGATAAAACTGTTCTTAAATCGATCTGATTCGCAGGCGGCGAGCTTTGAAGATCACAGATGGGATAGATGAGACTGGGTCGGTTCGCTGGCACCTCGCACTCACGCTGCTGCTGGCTTGGATCTTGGCATACTTTTGTATCTGGAAAGGCGTAAAATGGACGGGCAAAGTGAGTAGGAAACGAACTGAACCAGGAACAAGAAAAAAATATTATTATATGGACAGAACACACATTGTATTTAATATTTGGTGACAAACTGACTATTCATCACATAAAGTGAATAGCCAATTGCAGTCTGACCTAATACCAATAAAATATGTTTAACCAAAAGGTACAAGCTTTAATGTCATATTGTACAACTTCTGCACACATAACCACCATAAATCTTAACCTTGGTACATTTTCAGCTGCAATTCTTTAAATTGTTTTACAAATGTAAATCCCACACAGACAAACATTCTGTTTACAGTTGATATTGTCATATGTTTCTATTTCAGACGATTAAAAATATTTATATATAGAATTGACATAACTCTACTCCCTCTGGTTCCTCTTTGAGAACTCCACGGATTCAGCTCCTTTTATATGTATGACAAACGAATGCTAGTTGATTAGTGCGATTCCCATAATATGAATAATATTCTATGAAACTTTCTCAACTGATTCAATAAATAAATTAATAGTTATCATTGATGTAGCAAATATTCCGTTTTAAACATTCTTCATCTAGAAGAATCGAAAGTCAATGGGTCGACAATGTGTCAATCAAGACGCGCTGGGTTTCGTTTCACAAAGCGATCTTAGCTTATGCAAAACGTAGTTACCATGGCAACCAGTTCTGAAGACATAGTGTTGCTATGACAGTTATGTTCAATGTAAGCTAAGATAGCTTTGTGAAACGGGACCCTGGTAATCTATATAATTGTAAATTCGTAATCGTTCCGGTCAGTCAGAGCGTTCACTCCGCTAACCATAGAGACGAGTTCAAGTTCCCTGGAGGCGAGCAAAATTACCTTCCTCTACAGTTTGTTATATGATTGTAAAAATTTGAAACTGTCAAACAAATTTAAATACAGGAACACCTATTTTCTTACACCGATATGTACTGTACCTGTTTACGCTTAATGATAGGACATAAGTCTAGTTATTATTATGAAAGCAAATTATTTTTCAGTTAAATTTTTTCAATGAGAAAAAAATTGGCTAAATATTTCTCGCCTTAAGAAATTGTAAAATAGCTTTATGCATACGTGTCCTGGCATTGTATTGCCACTATATATGAAGATCTGAAATAGACACATAGCAAATGACGGTAAAGACGTCGAATAGCATGGGGTTCACAAAAGGTCACTGGTTCAATTCTCCAATGAACAGCCAGATAACAAGAGCCATCGGTAAACACAGCTTCTTGTTAAAGTTGGCTTACCAGGGGCATACCCATTTGATTAAAACCTGAAGCTGTATTACCTCCATGACAAACTTACTGCCCGCTTGGTCATAGACCAGAACCACTTTGAATGTAGGGATATTCGCTAAAACGGCGTAAATTGTGCGGTCGCCGTCAGCGATTCATAACTGTATATATACACCGGGACTATGTTATGATGTCATTCAGCTGTATGTTAATCCAATTCGATTTTTTAAGATACCAAAGTCACCCCCAAACAAACAAACAAATTATAAATATACTAACAATTTTAATCATTCTTCATAGAAAAAAATAGTTCTAGTTTATGTTGACCTACCTTACACATTTTCAAATTTTGGCGCACCTTGGTTTTTGACAACCCCACGCGATCTCCTGGCTAGACAGTAATGGCGCTCGTTCATGCCAAATCTACAAAAAGGGGTATACCAATTAAATATTACCGTAGGTTTGGAAGCAGCTCTGTGATTGATCAACTGATCAACGCCGCTTGCTATATGACTTCGTCAGATCTAAATACAGCAACAAATAAACATTGTGGTGCAAATGTAGATCGGAGTTTTATTCCATTTTCTCGTGTTCAATATTTATAACACAATCGTATTATATCTCTATGAATGAATAAGTTTAATTAATGTGTACTTATTAATAATTAATACACCACTGAAATCCGCATCAGACAAACTATAGAATCGCTTCTGCCCTAAAATCGTTAACAACATGATGATAACGACTGAGGTCAAGATGTTCCGTTAAAAAACGAACTATATATCGCTTCGCCTCATCTCAAAATAGTGCACAATTAGCATTTTTCCTTGCAGTTATCAGGTGGGTGATTCGTAATAGGAAATATATATATATATAAAATTTTTATTTCTTCAACATATTATAATTTAATTAAATTAAATGCTCAAGATTTTCCTTATTTTCAGGTTGTGTATGTGACAGCAATATTCCCGTATATTTTACTGTTCATCCTCCTGATCCGTGGACTTACCCTTCCGGGCGCAATGAAAGGCATTTCATTCTACATCTACCCTGACATGGACAGACTACTGGATTCACAGGTGGGCTTATATTAAAAATCCAAAGTACTATTTGACTCGTTTCGTGTATAGCTGGTTGTAGCATGAGACCTCTGAATCTTAGCTTGTTTGTAGACCTACCCTCGCTTTGGTTTTCCTTCCGTTTGACAGTAGGTGCCTACATGGATACCTGCGCGTATAAATGAAACACCAGATTAGGAAGAAACAAGATCGCTGTTAAATGTATTTTATGTGAATATCAACGCAAATTCAGAAATAATAGCCGGTAATAATCAAATAGTCGTTTGAAGAATCATAACAGACATTATCAGACAAGACATACTGGTTGTTGAATGGCTTAACGTTTGAACAGTAATGTTGGCCCCTCTCTCTCCCCCGCCCTCTCTCCCTCTTTTGCTATCTCTTTTGCTATCTCATTTTGAATGTAGCGATATTGGTTTAAAAGAAGTAAATTATACGGATGTCGTCAGCAAATAACAGCTGTATAAATACACCGGGAATATGCTATGATGTCATTCAGCTGTAAATAATTACAATTCCCTGTTTAAATTTTAGATCAACTGTGAGTGGCCCGTCAAACAAACAAATTATATAGATATTAACAAGTTTAATCATTCCTTAATGAAAAAAATCAATTTTATGTTGACCTACATCACACATTTTTAAATGTTTATGCACCGGGGTTTGGTTTTGTAAAAGTACAGTCCCCTCGTGACTTTTTAGAAAGACAGTTATGGCACTGGTTTAACCGAAAGTTTTTAGTTAGGGTTAAAAAGCTAGATGTTACTTGACCGTTACAAAATGAAAACAACAGTCGGTGAGGCTCGGCAAGCTTCGTCCGCATAGGATATGGCATGGAAAACGGCTCACATGCATGGTCTTCACATTTCGTTTATAATGGTACTGTTTTTGGCATAGAAAGAAAGATCGAATAATTTTAAAGACAGAAAGATAACATGAAAAATCGCGAATGCTTTCTATGTATTTACAAACTTCAGAGAGCGAATAGTCCTTCAATACTCCCAGCGGAAGGAAGATTCGATTGATTTCCCAATGATAAAGATGTCCTAAAGAAGATGCTTTAGTATTATTGTGGAATTATAAATTCAGGAATATGCTTTAATTTCAGGTGTGGGTTGACGCTGTAACACAGATTTTCTTTTCCTATGGACTCGGCCTCGGATCCCTCATCGCTCTTGGCAGCTATAATAAATTTCATAACAACATATACAGGTACAGAACCTTTGATAATCCTAAAACAATTACAGCGCTGCCTTCTAGCCTATCCGCCTATTAATAGCAGTTGTTTGTACGACGACGGATTGTCCACTTCACACTGTACCCAGCCTTATTACAGTGGAAACCGGGAGGAAACCTCGTAAAAAGAGTGGAATGGGAGTCTCCAGTTGTCTGATCCAGTGGCAAATTCGCCTTAACTAGTACATTCTTTTGATATTTGTTTCTCTTGTATGCTATGGTTCCTTGTGAGAGGAGTAGATATTTCAGGTTGAAGATTACAAGTCGTATATGCAGAACTTACACCAATGAAACAAAGAAAGTTATTGTCAACTTTAATTACAACAATGCACGCTATTTCAGTTACGAAAACGCCGTATTCAGTAGTGTAGACGGCATTGTGTCCCTCGCACATGTTATAAGAGAAAGGGTTACGTAGAGTGTTTGTGAATAGTCGGTTGGCAAAATAGTCTATTTAGCGCTGGTTTGATTTGAATCGGTAGCTATCAACAAAAATCGGTAACTAGTTTACGATTCTTCACTCTTGAACTCTGGGAAATTCGTTTGCGGATTGTGAAAATCATTAACGCCTCTATATCAGGACACGGACTTATTCGTAATTTTATTGCTATGTCTCAGATCGATCTTATCTCTAATTTTGTTGTGATTTATTTCAAACGTATTATTTATTATTGTCCTTTTTTATACGAACACTTCGAACATACACAATAAAAAAGTTCTATTCTGATTTAAGTGTGGGTTTTCATTGCCACTATTCCAAGACCACTGGCAGCAAACTCCCGTGATTTGATGCGCCATGTCTTTTCGCAAGGTAGAAGAGTCAAAGTCAAATCGACTGGGCGAGCAAGTGTTAGATTCAATTCTAGAGTAACCTCCCCCTGATGATTCGCCAGTCCGCCAAATGATGGATGGCAAGTAGTTGAATATGCCGATTTTGGACACTTGAGACATGGGAATAAACATTTGATTAATAAAATTTGATCCAACACTGAAACTAAGTGAAAACACATTTAAGGGGCCTTTGTTCACCGCAAATGTCTGGTTCAGGCAATTACACAAACAAGTCTTTTAAATGTTCAACACGGCACATGACCTTCCGTCGCTCTCAGAGATTTTCTTCGCCTTAACCTTATTATACACAAACTTTTGATCTAGATCTTACTTACAAAGTATCCCCTGTATATAATGTCAAAGAAACTGTACATAGAGGCCTTCATTCGAAATTATAAAAACAAAATTGATCTACTAGAACTACAAATTTGGATTTATTTCCTTCAATTGGAGAGGAAGGGGGCCGTGAT
This sequence comes from Mopalia ciliata, assembly GCA_034783835.1. Taxonomy (NCBI): domain Eukaryota; kingdom Metazoa; phylum Mollusca; class Polyplacophora; order Chitonida; family Mopaliidae; genus Mopalia; species Mopalia ciliata. The sequence continues at coordinate 10,206 of JAVFBW010115546.1, read as the reverse complement.
TCATTCACAATAAACGGGTAGCCTATAACCCTTTGACATTTAAAGCATTCTTTAACAAATATTTTTTTAAATCAAATTACAAAGTACTGTTAATTCCAATGATTGTAGGGATGCAGTGGGCGTGTCTTTGTTAAACAGCGGAACCAGTGTTTTCGCTGGATTTGTTATATTCTCCGTGATTGGATTCATGGCGGAAGAACAAGGGAAAGCGGTAGAAGAAGTGGCAGCCTCCGGTAAGTTGGAGAATGCTGAGATTCTGGAGTTTTTAAATATTGTGTAATCAGATTATTAATATACATTTCCAATTGTGCGGAATTTTCAAATTTATTACTTTAGGCGTCTATCTTTAAGGCGTCTATTGGTTTAAGGCACTGTACAAGCATTCTTGTAAATGCTATAGGATTTTTATGAATCAAATAATGCGTTTATTCCGATGAATAATTATCTATTAGAATACTAAATTTTATATAAGTTCCTACTCTGAGTGCAGCAGAAACAACAGTGAGGAATTTGCACGTCCTTGACTTGACGTGTTCTGCGACAGTGCACCACAGCGACTAGCCATTTGTTGGACCTGTATGCTTTGAAAAATACTTCAAAGCGGAACTTTGAAATTGCGAACAAATAACATTTGATTCAGGGGCGACAACTCTAACTTATCTGCCTACTATACACTGAAATATAACAATTTACGATGGGTGCACTGAGATGAACACATTGAGCTGGAATTGTGATAAGTTATCATATAGAAGTTGTTAACATTATTGGTGTGTAATTTGTTTTGTAAGAATTTTGAGTAAAGTTTTAATTCCAGTCGCCCTTATTCTCCACAAATGCAATAGTGATTCTTGTGTATTTTTCTTGTAACCCTTCAGGTCCAGGGTTAGCGTTCTTGGCGTATCCCTCAGCGGTGATGCAGCTACCCATCTCTCCTCTTTGGGCTTTTCTTTTCTTTCTCATGCTCCTGATGTTAGGACTTGATAGTCAGGTAAATGACAATAGACTGACAGAATGGGGTGCTTAACGCCATGTCATTATACGATTCAATTATATACTGTGCTCATGTAATGCAAAAAGCCACAGAAACACAACCAGAAAATATAAAGTTTATGCTATTTTTTAGATTAAATGTTCCTCCATTGCCAAGTAAAGACAACATGAATGTGCCGAGTACGTCGAGAGACTTTGTTAGCAATTTGGGGGGGAATAAATTATATCACATGCAGCCAAATATGAGAGAGTCCACGACCCGGACGCTCTATAAACAAGGAAGACCGGACAGACATTCTCCTCTCAGTTTGCTAATGAAATAAGTCATTTTGATGAGATCGATCCTAATTGATGCAGTTTGCAATGAAATGAAAACGGCGGTTGACTGATCGAGGAATTAATTAATTAATTGGTGTTTAATTCCGTGCTTAAGGATATTTCACTAATATAACGGTGGTGTAAACCTACTTCCAAACAGTCAACAGCTGAACAACTATAGTATGAAGTGCCCCAAGTATACTATACACAAATGCTCTGTTGGAAAATGATTGTGCCTGTAAAAGCTGACCGCTTAAATATACTAATAATACAAATACACACACAGAGAGAATGGAGGAGGCTCGAGCACCCTACCCACTCCCAGCCCCCACCCCTCTTCCATAACCAATGTATTTAACAAAGTTTGCGGCTTTGAATGAGCTAAGACTTTCTTGGACAAATTCGGTTTTGTTTTTCACCAATCTCCAGATTTTCATCTGGGCCTATTTCATACTCCTGTTATGTTTATAATTCCGTGTGTTGTTTCCTATGCACTTGGAGTTTTCCTCCGGTTCCGTCGTCTTTTGGACAAAATGTATGCACTGCACGGTCAACAGGTTACGTATGTAGTTGGTAGCATTTGACAATTGTATGTATTTTAAGGAAGAAACAGAGAGAAAAAGAGACAGCCATGTACCACCACACAATCATTTTTAAAAAATCAGCAATATACCTTCATTATTTCTTGAATTTGTGTCAATGACAATGTGAGTTTTACTTCTAGAAAATTTAGAATACATCATCTTTACATCTCTTCTGCAGTACATTTTTGAGCAATCACATAATGTAATGCAGAATAGCTCGGAAAAAAACTCTTGACAAGAGAAGATGGGCTTACTGGTGCTGAACACATTTCCTATGATCTCATTTCAGTTCGTCACAATGGAGGGTTTTTTCACGGCACTCATCGATGAATTCCCACGTCTACGGCCCAATCGGGAGCTGTTTATCGCGGCCGTCTGTCTGGTGTCGTACTTGGTGGGATTATCCATGGTCACTGAGGTGAGTTAGTCCTCTGATAAAGAATGGTTGCGGTAAAAACCAAACAGAAAGTAAATAACCAGCCTATAGACCTGCCTCATAGTTCAGGCCAAGTAAGTTGACTTTCTCAAACCGGTTTTCTTGTCATTCGTTGTATAAACAAACCTATACACTTACAGTGACACGGCAGTCATGGTAAACACTGAATCTTTTCTTTGTCTGCATATTCGAGTAAGATCCAACGGTACAACTAACTTTTACGTGGAAGGCTATTTATGGGGTCCATCGTTGCAACACTTGCAACGGTGTAACACCACAAAACTACCCTTATACATATCAATCTCAATATGGAAACGGGCAACAACAACAATACCCTCAATAGATATTTTTTCAAGTTTTTTATTTTTAATCAGAGATTAAGAAAATCCTTTTTTACTGATTTAAACACCGTATAATATAAAAATAACCACGTGAATTCGAACACGTAAATATCAATATATTCATAAAAAAAAATTATCTTAATATTTTATGTAAGCAAATATTATTATTAATTATTTTCACTTTTTTGTACTTTATAATTATCATAGATAGAATTTGTGTCAATTTAGTGATTTATATATTCAATGGTTGTATTTCTTTACTTATATTCATTAGTGTGTGATTATCACTGGATCTTCCTTGAACACATTTATAAATCCGCGGAATTATTTTTCAGGGAGGTGTGTATGTGTTTGAGCTGTTTAACTACTACTCTGCAAGTGGACCGGCACTCTTATGTTTAATGTTTTTTGAGTGTATTGCGATCTCATGGGCCTATGGTAAGTCTTTGTCATATAATGGGTGATGGTAAGTGGGCCACCATTGTTATGGTATTGTGCAGTGGGGGTGGGTAATACCTTCCAGGGCCCTCTTAGCTAGGAAAAAGTCAAGCTGTAGTGTCTGGGACTGCAAAATGTCTCTTGTCGTTTCTTAACAGTAAGGTCAAAGGTTGGTTTCCTGCATGCAATTGCGCCGAAATTTGGGTGAAACTACTATGATACGCATTAGCATCATGCAAACAACCAATTCAGGTAATATATTGCTGAAACGTCAATCAGCAGATGGTTTAAGGGAGCTTCCTGTTGGCGCGATTTTCTCTGAACTAAAGGCAGAAAACAGCTGATATATTGTGGACTAGATTTTACATATTGTAATTCTCATGCACTCTCTCCAAAATCACCAACCGTCGGTTGCTTTTGCAAACCGCTCCGATGCCTTGGCACAGAAGAGGGTATACATCGGGCTGCCCACTTCTACATCCGGTGACGGCGGTCGTGGTCGAGCACAACCTTCATCCCGGCCCAGCACTGTATGGAGTGGCCCTTTAGGGGTCAGTTCGAAGCCGAGGGGACCCGCTTCCTAACCACTCATAAAAGGTAGCAGAGCGGGCCAGGTTCTCCCATTCGTATTTATCTACATGGATTAAACATTTGCAACTGTCGTGAAATGTAGGCTAATATGATTTAACTGGGTTTACTAGTTCGGGCATATAACACTCCAATTATATCTCTTCAAGAACCGAGCCTAAAGCTGTGACACATAAATAATCACTATTAACATCTTTGCCGGTAACAGTACATTTTCAAATGTAATGGAGATCGCTATGGATCCTCCACATTGATCAACAGCAAGCTCGTCCAAAGTCCTGTGGCTCCTGCCTTGGAGGCTAGACTGTCCATTACTACCCATAAATACCCATAGTTCCTATCCATAAGCTTGCTGGACGAATTTAAGAGTCTAGACAGGAAAAACTATTGAAATGAACGTAGCAAGAATATGCCTAAATTAGGTGACTTATTGTTCTGTCATCTAGGTTGTCAATTCCATGCGTGCCGTTTCATTTTACGCCGAAAAATGCTAGGACCCTTCGGCCTAATATGAGAAGGACAAAGCTATCCCACGATTGCCATATGATGCAAATTTCTCAAGCACAGCATCAACGTCAATCGCAAAGTCTCTGTGGATGTGCATGGGTGCCAAACCGCTGAGTCTCACTTCATTCATTGTAGAACGCATATAGTTTTTGATTATGCGCATTGGGCTGAAAGACCTTTCTATGGAACCGTGGAAGGGACACAAGAAAAAACAATTTGAGCTTCAAAATATATATTTTTTTCTCACTTTTAAAATGTAATTTTCTGACTGTCATAAACGGGCGATTGGGAACCAACACGGCTGTTTATGATCACCTACACGATTTAGTATAAACATCAATAGTTTAGCTTGAGTTCTCAAACTCAAACAGTCAAACTCATCCAAGGGATCCAGCAAAACCTTAACATTCTCCCCTCCCCACTTGCCAATAAAACAAAGAAACTGTTCAGTTAACAAGCAGTATTGGGGTTTTTTAAACTGAAACATCAAATATATGTATGTGTGCCTTCTGTTTCCAGGCGTTAATAAGTTTTACGAAGACATAAAGGAAATGGTGGGTTACTATCCGAACATCTATTGGAAAATAGCCTGGTGCGTGACGACCCCTGCCATTTGCAGTGTAAGTATTGTAACCGTGGTATGGAAGTGCTTTGCAAAGCTGATTAAGTTATCATAGGTATTCTACAATTTAATTAACACTCATATAGCGATGATAGGTGTTTTGTTATATGACTATCTTATAAGAAATAACTGTAAAATACATGAGTATGCATTGTGTTTAAAGTAATTTTCCAACAAGTAAAAATGTAATATGTGCACCATACATTGAGATTTTCCTATAAACCGTTTTGGGGCACGACAATGGAATTTTTTTGTGTGTGTTAACATGCAGACTGTTCTCTTGGCGTTAAAACCCCTGACGGTCTTATTAGTAACGCGCCATTGTCACAAAAATTGTGACGTCATAGAACCGCCTTGTACGGATTGAATTAGCCCCCTTGCTTACTTCTCGAGTCTCTCCTTGGGTATTGGTCTACTAAACCTCATTATTGATACTATATAACATCAATTGTATTCTTTGTCTTGACATTATTGGTTGTTTTTGTTAAAGGGTGTGCTACTCTTCAGTCTTATCGTCTTCAAGCCCGTTAAGTACAACGACAAAGCGTATCCTACATGGGGTCACGTGATCGGCGGTATGATGGCCTTCTCCTCTGTTATCTGTATACCAGGATACATGGTCTACAAAATCGCCATAACACCTGGACCACTTGTACAGGTGAGTATACACAAAGTAATAAAATTGTGTGTAAGGGGTGGGGGGGGGGGGAGATATGTGTTGGACCCCACTTAATGACCCCCTTTGTATTTTTGTAAAAGCTTAGTGTGAAAAAGGTACATTTAAATGAAAAGATAAAGAGTGGTTAAAAAATAAACAAACTTTTTCTTATCGGAACTCTATTTGTTAACTATAGGGTGTGAGCCGTGTTTGTGGCAGTAAATTAATTGGCTTAAATTCCACTTATTACATATTGTTGAAATAAATTATCCCCTCCAATTGAACCAACAATGTGGTAGACATCTATATGGTATTTTGTTTGTATTGTCCTTACAAACTTTTGGTTATGCAAATTGCAGCTAATAGTTTTAGACATCCGATGTATATCTGCGTAAATTCATTAGAGTAGAAGCATAAATGTTTTTTTATACTGTCATAGAAAGCGAATAGTGTTTGTTGGGGGTTTACCGTTGTACTTAAGGTTTTGTGACATTCTCTTCTGTCCCATGTGTAAAGAAAACCACGCCCTATGCGTTAACAAGCAAAAACACGACAGGTCAATCACAAGACGTAATACCAAGACATCATAAAAAGATCAGCTCCATGTGGCTTCTTGGTTATGAAAGCCCTAGGGCAAAAGGAAGTTCCCTCCCAACCCTCCGCTGAAATCAGAGACGTTGGTAAAGAAAAAAGAAACATACACTTCTTGCGCTATGAATTGACGTCTGTATTTTTTTTATTTTTATTTTTATTTTTTTTCAGCGAGTGAAAGATCTTCTTCGTCCGGTGGAACAATGGGAGAAGAAGAAATCGGGAGCTGACGACCCACCACCTTACTCAGCTGTTGCTGGAGAAGGGGAAATAACTCCACTCTAATTCCCCGGACGCCGCCACATGGTTGTGTACTCCAGTCCTGTTCAAAGCAAATGGCTGCCAAGACATTCTCATTCTTCATCGCTATTTGTTTCAGAGCGAGATGTGAACAGAGAGTGTTCAATCGATTAGTATAAATGAACGCAATCGTTGTAAATAGTCGAAGGATCAATTAAAACGAACGTAGTCTTTGTGAATAAATTTACATTTAAATATTTGTGAATATATCATAACCTTGTATTTGTGGACGAGGTGTGACTTTAAATTGATAATTTTGGAATCTCGAATAAGCTACAAATGCAGGTCGTATAAAATTGACTTTGAAATTTGCGATGTGGAACTAAGAGGAAGGAATTGAGAATCACATAAAGCCAGAAGCCATTGCGTTGTTTGGAAATGTCGATATAGTGGAGAACAGTTTGGAAAATACAAATACGGTTTGGGTATACGAGTAAATATGTATCATAAGTATAGCTTTCTTTCAAGTCTATCATGGTTAGAATAGTCCATTTACCTAACACATGCTCCTCGGCATTCATGGTTAAGCCAGCCATATATTGTGTTGACCTTCCATGTAATATGATGAAGAGTGTCCAACCTCAACTAGCTTTAAACCACTGAAAATACCGACTATCAAATAAACTCTTGTGGTCATCTGCAGGATGGTTAAATATACTCTGTTTTCGGACGATATAATAGGCCTAGCTACGCATAGCTTATAGATATGTTGTGAGTTGTATAAACTTATTAACTCAAATATGACGTACCTGCGAAATACATTGCATTATACAGTGTAGCAGACAGACTTGGTAGAGTCTTAAATAATATTTATTACAACTGGATTGCCGCTCATTTTGTGCAGGTTATGCTTTCAATCAACTCATAGTGTGATGTTAAAAAAGTCAGCATCTATAATTAAATGACAGTAATCGTTTATTGATATAGTGTTAAAGTAAAAACTTTACGAGATTAAGCAATTTTTATACAAAAATTCCTATTAATGACTTGTATTATATTGGCATTTAGCATAATAAATATAGAAGTTTGTTTGGTTCTGGCAATGAATTTATTCCGTTGAAATTCGGCACAATCGATGTAGGCCAATTTATGTAGCCAAATATTAACATACAGTCTGTTTATGTGTTGTTTATAGTAAACAAAGTTGTTTTTATATAGATGTTTAAATCAGTTCGTTTTTAATTTAGCTATGTTTGTATTATACACACGGACATTTGTATAGTTTTTAAATGAATGAAATGCTTGTATCATAACTATAATCGCATGAAAACGAAACTTTGTTATTTTGAATTGTTACCATAGAAGACCGGAGTCAAATTCCAAAGAACGATAAAATAGAGTGTGTCAAAGTTCAAATATTTCATTTGAATTGAATCATCTTAGTTGTTACGCTGATTTAATAAAACCGAAATATTTATAATGTTAATCAAGTCTTGTGTGTCCTTCTTTCGACTTTATATTTATTATATACAACAATTGTCGGTTGTAGACTACTTAATGTTACTATTTCATTAAACCAAACTTTTTACAAGCATGCCTTGTTAATCGCTCTTCTGAGATGCGACTTTGATCTTCTATGTTAAACTACTCAGTGAATATGGCAATATTTGAACTGTTACTATAGGAATGTTAACTATGTGTTTCACGTCAATCCAATGTACAAAAAGTTAATCGCCTATATGTTAATGGCATATATAATACATGTAAACATTTTACAATTTTATACAATGATATTATATAATCGTTAGTGTAATTAGCATATATATTGTCATAGCGTTAATGAATTTACTCTTTCTACACTTGTTCCTAGACATAGTCATGAATCATGTATAAAAAAAATCATTGAGTGATTAGGTTTTGCCTAAATCAAAACATTGCTAACGTATATCTAATAATTTCGTACTTTTACATAATTTATGTTTTGTGATATAATAGTAATGTAATATTGTCAATATGCGATATGGAAGAGTAAGCAATTGGGGCACACTTGATTTGCTGCCTCGGACGGCCTAGATAGAAGAAGCAGCAGCCAATTGAAAGGCTTGTAGCATGCTCAAGATTCTCTAGGTGAATTGTTGTTTCCTTCTTGTAAGAGACAACAGGCAATTGGGTGATACTTGATGAGCTTCGCTTCTAATGAAACAATGGACATATGCTGATCGAACAGTAGTTAATAGGCGAGTTTCGAATGATGACTGTCTCTTTCCGGACAAAACGTCGCCTTGGGGCTTAATCTTTCAGACTCAGACATATTATTTGATAAAGCCTTATAGATTTCGTTTTTCTGTGGCTAGGAATGGTATTTTAGGAAAAATAGCAAATGTTAGTCCTGTAGACAATTAACCCATTGTGTAAAGTACAGTGAGATTGCCTTCTTATTCGTATCACGTGTCAACGTTTTTTCGTACCCTACTTCAGCCCGCATCAAACTCAACTTAGGACGGCCAATACCTGGGAGTGCATGACCCGATGAAATAACGACTTGATTCTATGTTTTTTATTGTAATATTAAATGTCAGATAACAGGTTAGTGACATGTCATACAAGGCATTTTATTAAATGGCTATTTCGCTTGTTCTCTTTCTTAATAAAACAACACGCACCGCACTCTGTATATGACAGGTCAATTCCGTTTATGATTGTGGCATGTGCAGTATGGATCACCATATCTTAAGTCATAAATGCAGACGGATCTATAAAGTTAATTGCAATTAATAATTTTTGTGTCTTTTAGAAAGTGAAGTTTAACAGTATTTTCGTTATTTTGGGATAACACTTTCTTAGTTTGAACAGATTCTAGTCAGAAGTTTATTAACTGATTCAACCAGAAGTCTGTTAACTGATTCAATCCGAAGTATATTAAGCGATTCAACCAGAAGTCTATTAACTGATTCAACCAGAAGTATATTAACTGACTAAATCAGAAGTCTATTAACTGCTTCGTCCAGAAGTCTATTTACTGAAGTCTATTAACTGATTCAACAAGGAGTCTATTAACCGATTCAACCAGAAGTCTATTAACTGATTCAACAATAATTCTATTAACTGATTCAACTAGAAGTCTGTTAAATGATTCAACCAGGAGTCTTTTAACTGATCCAACCTGAAGTCTATTAATCTGATTCCACCAGACGTCTATTAACGGATTCAACCAAAAGTCTATTAATCTGATTCAACCAGACATCTATTAACTGATTCAACCAGAAGTCTATTAATCTGATTCAACCAGACATCTATTAACCGATTCAACCAGAAGTCTATTAACTGAAAGTATGAAACTGCCATATACTAATGTCCACGGCATTGTAGACCAGCAAGAAACGGTGACATCATATTTTAGACCTTCTGATTCAACTTAATGTAAATAGGATTTGAATGGGCGTCACGATATAAGAATCACGAAATTTGACCTCTGCCGTAACTATGGGTAATACACAGCCACTCTTCTCTCGTCTCGTCCCCTATCCCGTACTGCATGCAAAAACGTAAAATTAATAAAAGCTGTTCGGCTATTTACTCAACAATGTTAATGTTATTTATCAGCTCAAAAATTGTTCGGCTATAGTTATACTATGCCGAACAAGCCAAGTAAGGTTTAATCCTGACTTAAAGTTTTCGTTAGATCATGATGGAGAAACTTCTAAGATTTTACCCCGGATAGTAAATAGGACACATGCATTGTTATCGGGGGCCTCCGTGGTGGATTAGTCTAGATCGTACGCTCTAGTGGGTGTATGCCTCTAGCCCACATATCCTCCTCACCTCTGGGGTCGCGGGTTCGATTCCGCGGACCGAATGTGGGTTGGTATGCCAGCAACCAGCGGAAGGTCGTG
>JAVFBW010115535.1:0-15654 GCA_034783835.1 Mopalia ciliata | reverse complement strand
AAACTTTGTCAGTGGATAGAACAAAGGCTTTTGGAGGTGTAGGGGAGATAATCTTTAAAAAAATCATATTATTGACATAGCGGGTTTTTCCCGTGGACCCTTCAAATATGTAAATTTGTGTTCTCGTTTTTATAATACTCTCTTCAAGGGTATGAACCAGTGTTTACACAAATGGTACCTTAGCGAGTGAGATCTAAGCCGCCTTTATACGGCGTGGTAGTCTCCGTGGAGTACATAATACAGATTCAGTGATAACTGCTCTGTCTGGTATCAGCAGATCAAATCATTAATCTGAGTGTTTCCAAGAAGTTAACGATATCGGATCAAATATGAACCCATGTCATTGATTGGTGAGCAAAGTGGAGTCAACACTAGACGACTAGCCTACTTCAATGGGTATTTTGTGTTACTTATCCCTAAGGGACGTGCTTACACATGCAGGGAAGCTAAATTTGCTTGTATATAACGATTTAGCTCATAAATAAGCTACTGTCGGTGTAATACAGCCATGCAATATTTATATCATATCTGCACGTGTGGAATACAGCTTGCTCAGGCTGATTTGTCACTCTCAGTTCATTGATTTGTATAAAACAACGAACCTCTTAACTTACACGGAGTATTGTAGTTTACAAACTGAAAATGCCGTATGCACTGCTACATACAAACATGGATGACCTGCCGTTTGCCGATCCCATATATCCGTTACAATAATCAACTGTTGGCACCCATCCCCGACGCGATCATGTAATATAATCAACATTCATCTTTCCAACTGTTTGTTGTTTTTCGATACAGATTTCGTGTACATGTAGCCCTACTGAAAGAGTCCTCGGCTTTTCTCACAAATATAGTTTCATAAATGTACAGAATGAAAGACTTAAACATGGGGTGAATTGTCAAGAAACTAGAGGTTTTAGCAATACACCATTGGCGATGAAGAATTAGTTGATGATACGATCTCTGATTAACCTTTGATTGCGCGGCGATGTATGGAAAGTGATGAGCCATCCCATAATAACAAGCAATGTATTATACCATAGAATGGTGAAATATTTACCCTGGGACATAGCAGCTTTGTCATATTTAGTCATGTGTTTTACTGACTTATTTTTGGACGTATTTCAGCCAAGAGGCATTGAGTCAAGACAAGAAGAAATGCGAATATTAATGAGATAGAATAAGGTACTCGGATGTATTATTAAAGCAGTCTGGTGTAAACGCTTCATTAGCCAAAGTGGAGGCGTCAATGAATCAGAATGGAGCGGATAGGCAAACGCTAAATATAGAATCGTAAGAAGCGTCAAATAGAACACAAACATATCACGAAAACACTGCCTATGCATCCAAAGTGTGTGGTGTAAAACTGCGTTTACGACACCAATCGCATATTGGTTAACTGTGTTGCCTTTTTGCACTGTTAGTCGACAATTTTACGCTCTAAGGCGTCTTCAACATTGTTGAAGATGCTGTTATCAAATTCCTGATGCACATACATGTAATTATGTCAGTCCGGAATGTTTGTAATTGGCAATTATTTAACTGAGGTTTTTCCAACTGGCGTACTGCAGTCCTGAAAATAAGCAGATGTAATACATGGACAGAACCCTGGAAAGTCCAGATAATTTATGAAAATCAGATGTCTGCCAAATCTATTTTTGGTAATTTTTTAATGTGATGCTGCGGAGTAATGCAAGTAAGGAAACTGATTTCAAAACTAGCTGCCTATGGTTTTTTTCTCCGTGTCCTGAGCGGGTGGGCCATGGCCATCCAGAATACTCCCTCGGCTTCCTCGGTGGATCGCAAGTGGCGAGAAAAGAGGCTGCTTTCTGTTGCCCTGGTGTTCGCAGAGCTAAAGGTTAACGGGAAGCAGATTTGTGTGTGATGCTCTGTATTTGTGTCCGTCGTCATATGAGTGAAATACCCTTGAGTACGACGTTAAACACCAATCAAACAAACAAACATACAAACCTTTTTTAACCCTGCACTTTTTTAACCTCTTCACACTTTACCCTCTTGATGTTACTGGATTATTAGTAGTTACCTCAAGTTTTCAAGAGTGTTGTGATAATGGAATTAACGCTTCTCCATACAGATCACATGATGTTCAGGCAATCACTTATTTACCTTAAAGTACTAGCTTACATTGTCTTTGTAAACCAGTCAACCTTCATTTTACCGCCTGGGAGGCAAACACGATCAGTCAATTACTTTTCATTTAACAATGTGGGGAGTATTTCACTGAGTTCATAACCTGTATGAGTTTGGGCAAACAAAAATAAATTCAATGATTAGTTCCAAGAACAGCCTTCGGGTTTTTGTCATCTAACTTTTGATTATCTTATTCAGTGCTTAAAAGAAAACTCCAAATTACAATGCGAAACGGAAATAAAACATTACACTAAGCGGGAAGCTTGATGGCTGATTGATTTTCTGCCAAGATAAAACTACAGTTTTCATAAGTTTGACTGTGCGAAGAAAAGTGAAGCCATTAAAAAGTGTTTTAGTGACATAAAATGGCTTAAACTTGTCATTTGTTAATTGTGAATGTTATATTAGTGTATTAAGACATGAATACAGACATGATTTAGCCGAACAAATGATTATTTATCGCTCTTACTGCGATTGGGACAAACAAAACACGATTCAAATAGCCGCCTAGCTTATTGTCGATGCAACCTATGACATTAGTCTTTAAAGACTCATGTTCACTGTTTGGCTGTACTATTTACAAATCGGATAAGTTTCAAAGACGCACGGTAAGCTCAATCATGAACTTGTGTTGACTGAATGTATGATTGGTTTCGCCAATGTGAGCCGATTTTACTCCAATATTCCTGCGTTTAGTCTAGGCAGCAGTGCAACACTGTGCTAATTTAATGTGTTAATTTAATCAGTAGAAAATATAAGCTCCCTCAGGGGTGGACAGGGTTGAGGTATCGTGATGAATGCATTTGCAATACTCAGTGGGAAAAGGTTCAAACAAAGGGTAAAGCGACACGAATTTACTTTCAGATACCTATACTGTCTTTGCATTGCCGGCAATATAACCCCCGAGTTAGAAACGATCTAGTACTTTCTCTTTCCATTAACGGGATTTAAAGGGGTCTGGGTATCGGAATGAGAATAGGCCAAAAAGACGGGATAGCGTTTGGGTAATCACTTATCCTTCAGGCGAAATAATTAATCTGCACTGAATGAAATACTTTTGGTTATTCAACTCTAATTGGACCATGTTAACATCAATGAATGATTGAATGTGGCCTGATAGTTGATTAGAGGAGATGTGAGTTGGAATAAGCATTATTGCAAACCAAAAGGTGTGATGTGTAGGTCAAAAACAAAATTCACAGTCCTCACATTTAATGTGATTACAGATGAACAACGAAAGGAACTCCATGAGTGTGTAGGTTATTGCTGGATTCATAAGACTTACAGCAATTGATCCCTATTATTTGATCTTGTTTAACAACTCTATTGGTGTTGAGATGTACCTGCATAACACGTAATAGTGACGATAGATAGTATCCTATTACTGACAGTATATTTTACCACAAACTGTGTCGTTATTTTAAAATATAAGAAATAAGGAACTTGCACACCAAGAACTGTTCAAATGCTTCAACGTTTCACACAATCATATTTTCCTATCCGCATTCGCTTTGTCCATTCCCGGGCTTGTTGAATGGTGAAACGGTTTCCATTTTTTTTTTTAAATGTAGTCAAACATTTTAATAAGCACAAACTCCGCTTGAATAAAGAATAATATTGATTCGAAGCGTGAGTGGCCATGCATCGAATTCAAATCGACTGGTAACTGTACTGACGCGGAGGGCTGATCGTGACAAATTGTTTTCTTGTGACGATCAGGACGAGCTAAAAGTTTTGGATGTTGTCGGGACACAGCTATAGCTAAATTCAACGCTATATTGTGCCGTTTTTGGATTTGGTTGGGGCCATATTACCATATTATATTGATCAAGACACAGTGTGTTTGCTTTAATTTACTATTACAAAACAATGTTTGCTGATTTAAGATTTAGCTCGTACTTTTACAAAAAGCTTGATATTATGTACATGAACACAACATTGAAGAGTTTGGGCTGTGCTCCTGTTCGGATACAGTTTGACACTGTCCCCTCCACGAAGTGCGTATTTACAACATTTTAAGCTCCCAGAAGATGGAATTTAAATATTTACATTTGCAATGGTTGTCTTTCAAAATGGTTAAACGTTCACCTCACTGCGCAGCTGTAATGTCATTGAATGTATCATAAAACACTAGTTAATCTTTTATTAAACAATTTATTTTTATTTATTTATTTTCCCATTTCAAATATTGTTGTTTATATCAAACCAGTCCCCCATAATCAATATGTTTAAATACCATATTCAATTCATACTCCTTGTCCTTGAGTGTGTAGTGCCACCAGAACTTTTGGCTTTGGATAGAGTAAATGAAAGCCATGCAGCAACGTAGAGTGATATTCGGTGCCCCAATTTGCAAAAAAGTACTGATATTAAAGCCGTGCAGCAACCTTGTTTGGAAATTGTAAATAAGGAATAAGAACAGAACTTTAAAAACATTTCTAAGAAATAAGCACCTTTGGTGATTATATGAGATCGATGGATTTTAATTCCGTTTAAGCAACAAAACAAATGTCAGAATTTGTTTTTCTTTTTCCTAAGACAGCGAAAATAATAAAATATTTATTTTTGGTGATAGATTCGCAAGCTGTAAGCATATCAGTCTAAAGTAACATTGGTCGAACATCAGCCGAGTATCACGCACGTTTTGTTAATTCCATTATTGATTCATTTTAATGCGTCTTTAAACGGCTTTATTTCCTTTGGGAAATGAAATTTATTGTTCTCTTCACCATCGCCCGGGGCTATCCTAGCTCAAACAAACATCTTATTCTTCAAAATAAATTGACGGTGAAAGAAATAACTCATGACATTAATTTCCACAGACGATGTGGTTAAATTTGTGTTAAATCTTTTGTTTGTTTTTGGTTATTGTCGAGGGACAATAAATCTTTTCTGCGCGTGATCACCTTGTAGTATGTCCAAGAAAAACGCTGTTGTGAGTATTCATAGAAAAATAAGCATTGATTCGTGATTTGTTTGTCATATGCCAGTCTAAAATGAAAAAAATAAATGGTTTGTAACACTATTTTGGATAAATTGGAGATATTATATTTGCGTTTCTAAATCCATTCTATGCGAATCGTTGCTCCATAAAGTAAAATTAAATTAAAATACCCAATTAATTATTTTCTTAAATATTGAAAGTTTGGAGCGAACTATGTACCCATCTACACATACATGTACTTATAAAAATAATCACGGATAACATTATGGCACTATACTGGGTTTGAAATAGGTAAAAGTGCTGCAAATATAGAAGGATATACGTAACATCTGATGCGGTTCTTTGTTAATTCATCAAAGCCGAAATTGTGAAATGACTAGTTTGTTTGTCGTAATGTTAATAGTTTATCGGTGGAGTTTACTAATCCATTATCTTCGCTAGCCAAGAGTTTTATTCCGAGCCACTGCATTACAACTCTCGGCGGATTATTCGCATACAATTCTGTCTCGGTTTCCATGCGATTGTGAACTTCTACGCAACCAGTCAGACGTTGGGATACGAAAGGACGCAAGTAAATATGACAGCGAAAATGAAATAATGAAAGTGGGTGAAATGTTGTCGAAAAGGGATTTGTCCGGGGTATTCAACCAAATCAATGAGAGTATTGCACATGTAACCGATCATAAAGATACCAACTCTCCATTTATCCGACAACAGCGCTTTACAAAGTTAAACTATAATGGTCAAAACTAGAGTATAACATTTAACATACATGTATGTTATCAGCGCTTTAACTCCAGCCGTGGTAATTTTATCCGCCAGGGGCGGTGGGAGGGGGGGGGGGGGGGGTTACTATGATTCGATTTTTATGTGTTTAATCGGACAAGGGGTGTAATGCCGAGTAGCTGGGAATAAAACTCTTGGCTACAGAATAATTTCTAGATAATGAAGAATTTCTTTGTTCTAAGTTTGGCTCATCAGAAGTGGCTGATGCATATTACTTAAATGCCATGCTTTATCCACAGTTTATAGTATGCTACCGCTTGCTAAATTGGTATACTATTTATTTCAGACTTACCCTTTTATTACTTTGTCCATGCATTAACCTATGATGTCAAGTCATTAGCATGGTGAAGTTAGGGCTGCCGTTGGAGCACCAATTTAAATACTTGTTACTTTTTAAAGTTTTGTCGCGGAGAATGAGCTTGCATATTGTGAATGTCCTGTCTTGTTAGTTTCTTCTTCCATACACCAAGCTGGTACGCCGGCCGAATATTGAAATAACCGTAAGTCTGGTGTAATAAAACCCCTAGCAAACAACCAATCAAATCGAAGAGTGAGCGTGCCAGGTTTTGTTGAAGCGTTCTGTGCCATCGTATTTTATACCAATTCGAGTGTTCTTGATGCTTCACAGTTTATGGGTTTAATACTACAAATTTGACACTTTGGACGTTTATTAAATATATGCATATCGAAAAAAATCAAATGAACAACTACGTTCGTTATTCTGTTCAGGTTTTAAACTTCAGTTCATCTTTATCATAAAATAATGTATGTGACTAAAACAAACCCACATTTTAACTGTTGTGCCTAGAAGCGGCATCTCTTTTCTATTATTATATAAAAACATAAAAACCGTACAAGATAGATAAGACAAATGCAAAACACAAGCTAAAAAGGCAAATTACAAGCTAAAAAAGCCCACATCGTTTAAACGCGGATGAGATCTCCAACAACCTACCTGATTATCACCAGACGGTACCAGCTGCTTCGTTGGAATCCAACTAGCTGTTATGCTTCACAAACAGTTTATGACGACGTCACCATATATTTTAATTATATCAATTCTTCAGAAATAAACGTTATCAAGTGTTCATTCAGATATTGTCTAAGACACTATAATAAAGTTAGTTGCTATTGATATATTGTATAGACATAATTGAATACATAGGTTATCTGTGTGTCTGTAGTTAACTCAGCATGGCATTTTCAATCAGAATATTTGGCACTGGTTTCTTTTGAGTTAAACAAATATGTCTGGTTTATACAGAGACCACAATAAATTGTGGAGAGCACATGGCATAGTTTCTCTTGAATTGCAATTATAGCTGTTTAGCAGGAGGTATTCTGGCCAAATCAACAACCACCCAGGAGGTTAATCGCATCGGAACAAACCCAATAGAGATTTGATGTGATTGATTGACAATTGATTCGTGCGCGAAGGCGTGTCATCCGTAGATTACTGGAATACTTGGGTCACCGTTAAGTCTGAGGAACAATAAACTTAGCTTGTTGCAGTTTAAGGGTATCCGATACGTAACTTTGAATGGTGTTATATACAAGTACTAAAGGTTTATGCAAATCAGTCTCATACGTGTTGAGGATTATCTACACAGAACTCTGGACAATTCAGGTATTACACTTTTAGGGTGAATTCCTTCTTTGTGCATACTTCCAGCAGAGAGGTCCTGCCCTTGACTTTAAAATGACTGTACCAATACCCTGAGAAACCGCCCCCCCCCCCCCCAAGTAAAAAAAAAAAAAAAAAAAAAAAAGAAACGTCAAATACAATCTGTGTAATAAAACAATAACAACCAAAATTTTAATTTAAATAAATCTGAAAAGAAAATGTTCTGTAGTGCATAAATGTTTTTTTTACTGTGAGGGACATTGTTCTGTGGGTTACATTTGGTTAACTGGGCGGACACGTCCTGCCAACTGATAGACCTCCTTAATACATACGTGATAATTTATTTGGGTGAATAACGGAGAAAACATAAACAAAGCACCATTGGAAAAATAGAAGCTCGAAGTTGATAAGTGTATTGAATAGGTGATAAGGCAGTACATGTATATAAAACAACAAGCAACAATGTTGAATTATCAAGCATAACACATTGCAACCCTGTCATAGTTCCATTTTTTTCCGGTCTATATATAGGCGAAGTTTAACTTCAAGGCCTGACCTCAACCTGATAAGAGGAAATGTGAATATAAATGATATAGCATAAGTGCGGATCTATTTTAAACTGACATAAACGTTTCATTAGCCTAAATGAAGGTGGCAGTTTAATAACATATTTCCAATACAAAACATACCTATGTCTTCTCACTGACAGATGGCTGCTAATGATTAGTGCACTCCTATGAGTTTTCGCATCAAATCATTTATTACATTAAGATAATTTGGGTTGTGAGGTCTTGAAACATAAATGTTGGCCAGATAATGTCTACAGAACTGATCAGACCCAGCGGTACTTCAACAAGAAACTTGACTAATACATATACAGTGCTGAATGTAAGTAATATTAACACAACATTTATAATATATATATATATATATATATATATGATCAAATAAAGTAACAGAAACTATTTTTCTCGACAAAAAACGAGACATAAAAATAATAATGAAAAAAAGATCTATTAGATACTTTGATAATACATACAACGTTTTGCAATGTTGTTCATACGATACGCACAGCAGTGCCTTCAAATGGCCATTGGTGCTGATGCTCATGACCTAGTGCTGATGTGCAAACAATACGCACTTTCAAATACTTCTGCTGATATTCAGACAATACGAAATTGCGTTCAAAGACTTGTGCTGGTGTTCAGATAATACGCACTGGCGTTCAAAGACTTGTGTTGGTGTTCAGATAATACGCACTGGCGTCCATAGATTTGAACGCCATGTATGTGCCAATGTAGTCGATTATGCATGCATATTAACGATGGAGTTGCTTATCTCTTTATTTAGTAGAAAGCGCATTTTCACTTAGAAATAATGTTTGGATATATAAGCTATTATGAGGACATACATGTTTGAGTAAGCTATTCTTACAGCATCTATCAGTGCAGATCGACTACGGTTCATTTATCGAAACTTTCTTTCTGTCTTAGTATCGAACTATTACAAAACGTCATTCTTTCATATGTTTGTTTCATTGGAAAATGGCGGGCGGTTGGAGGGAGCTTCATGTTGCCCTGGTGCACTCAGAGCTAAAGGGGAACAGGAAGCCGATCTGTCTGGGGTGTCTGTATTGCGCCATGTTGTTGTCGTCCAGTATTCGATATATCCTGTCTTTTTTGTTGCCATGAGTGTCGAGGAACGTGGTTTTCTTCACCCATTGGGCTGGCACTTCGTCATATAAGTGAAATACTCTTGGGTACGATGTTAAACCACAATCAAACAAACAAACAAACGTTGGAAAATGTACGAGACATCCTTGGTCAGGCAGACCAGAGATGTCCATCCATTCCAGCAATTACTATTTACTATCATATATTTATCGTAAATGGATCTGGGATATTAAGCAAACATACACGAATGTTAGGCTTAAGGTTTATGACTTGTGTAAGTATGTTATGTGGAGAGAGTAAATGAGTTACAAATGGTCTACCAGTAGATTACATACAATGATGCGCCGATTTTCCCAATGATAACTCTTCAACATGAGAATTACAGACCTAACCAAACATCTGAGCTTTCCCAAGGGGTGAATGGTATGGGAGCGAATCGAATAGAGAGACATGCTCTGATTGTTTGGTGCTTGATAAAAGACAGTATACATATCGACAGAAGAAGACTCGGCATTGTTTGTTGACACCAGACTCGCTATTAGGGCTGGCCGTAAAGTAGTCTCGCTATTGTAGTATAAACTGCAACAATGCGAAGATTTAATGGACTTAAAACGCTAGCATCTCTCACATAGATGTATATAGATAAATGGAAGAGGAACTCCGCAAATCAGTCGGATTACTACACGACTTTAGTTTGATCCATTGGTCTCCAAATGCTAGCCGAACACGGGTAATATTTTCGAGATCCAATCGCCTACTCTGATTAGCTGTGTTCTACAGGATTTAATTTGTAGAGGGCGTATGTCTTGAGAGTCTAATGCACTCTTTTCCGAAGTCTCAAAACAACCTCTAGAAGCGGTCTATCTATAGAAGTTCAACTAATATGCTTGAAGTCAACCTGATAAGAGGAAGTGTTAATATAAATGAGATAGCATAATGTACACGTAATGTCTTATTCAAATAGTCTGACTTCAACGTTTCGTTGGCCTATGAAGACGAGGCATTCATTTAGATGTCGCCGATACGGAAGCTTAGCCATGTCGTCTGATTGTGATATGGTTGATGATAATAGTTGCTCTCCTATGGACTGATATAAAATGATTTTCTGTCAGAAAATGGAATACTTCAAGAATATCAAACCCTCTCGGCTATCTTCACCCCTCTAGTCTTTAACGTTGACAAGATACATATCATACACGATTGAGTCTAGCATTGAAGACGCAATGAAGGCTTAACAAGCCAGTTGTGCATTTGTGAGCGTAATTCGCGAGTTAAGAATCGATATGAAGGTAAGGGCGATATTTTAGGCAAGAGTGAACTTACTAGGCATAAGGACGTTATTTGTAGACAAGCAGAACCATATACGTACTCTCTTCCATATTATACGCTTGGCACTGTTGAGGGTGACCCGTCAAACACACTTGCGGTCCTCCAGACTCGCATGCCACTATTAACAGTGTCAGGGTAATCAAATTGTAGTATAACAATATAAATGATAGAATCTTCCAAACCTTCTTGTTAAGACTAGTTTAATTATTTTTGGTAATCAGTTAGCGCTTCTTAAAGAAGAAAGATAAATTATTTAATTGATTGGTTGATTGATCCATTCATTGATTCGTCTCCTACAAGATATTGGATAGCCCTGATTGAATTGACATTAGGTTGATGGTGTTGTCGGGCCTTTCCTTTGCCTATGGCAGTTAAGCACATCTGTTAAGGAGACCTGTCTCGCACAGACATGTGGTCTCCGTCGAAGTCAATACGTAGAGTCAGTACGTAGCGGCAAACTATCCAGCCTTATATCATCGAATGCGAAAACGTTGTCACTAACACACTTTTACATTGAAAGCTTATTCCTGTAAACCGGAGTACAAGTTTTTTAAAAATTAATCAGGACCTCTTCTTGTTTGATGGTAGTCCTATGTAAATTGGGTTCATTTGAACAGCGAATGAAACATCTATCAAAATTTGGAATAAATTCAGAATAATAAACACCCGGGCTTCTCTCATTCGGCTCGTTTGCTTCCACGATATCAGATCCGTATGTACACTGATGGGTCGATTTATTGATTGCGATTTGGGAATAAAAACTTATTTTGCTGAAGCTACAACAAGCTGTTTATAGGAATAATCTCAAAGCCCAATCTAAACAAGTCATTGCAGTGATTCACTGACTTCTGATTTAAAGGGAAAGCATCAACTAATTGGAGCAAATTTTGATACTCTCATTCATTTAGGTATTTTAGTTGTCGTTTGGAAATAAGTTGTAGACATCGAAGTGAATTAGTCCATTCACTAGTTATTTCTTTTAGCAATGGAAAAAAACACATACCTCAACTCGACTTAAGATGTGACGGGGAGGGGGCTGTAGCTAACACTTCCTGGAGTGTAAACACCTGACCTCTCCTCCACTGATGCAACCAACTTAATTTGCTTAAAGATAGCCGTTCACAAAAGGTCTTAGTAGTATGTCCACAGGCAGTGACCGCTCAATGAGATGGTAATGTGAGTTATATGTAGTTTCTGTTGAACTGGTACATTTCATCCGTAACCATTGACAAAAAAGGCTCAAGCTTATCACAGCCCTTTTCATAAATTACTTTCATCAAGAAACGTAAGTACCTATATTGTTTGAACAATTGAAATAAGAGATAATTCAGTCCATGTGAAATACAAAAATGCTTGCCTTGCGTAATCCAGTTTCCTTACCTTTGAGGCGACTTTAGTACCAAGGTGGGAAGATTCAGTCAAACACTTAAGCAAGATGAAGGTTAATAGATTTTCGATGTACTAAAAAAAAGTTTGAGTAAATCAATCCGATTTGGCTTATAAAATTATACTTTACAATAAAATTGTAAACTAAGAAAAAGGGTTGGGTGGGGATGGGGGATTCTGAACATCAGGTAGAGAATATCAGGTAGCGTAAAGCAGGTTGTGTTGGGAGGTAAGTGTATATACGAATATAGTCATAAAAATCATTCGCTTACCAGGCAGTAATTGGTTACAAAAAATCGAAGATTAGTGTACGAAAGTCAGATTGTGGGGTTTGTCCGAAATCGTACTGACCAAGCAAACATTACTAATTTATCTATATAAATAATATATGGCAATATATTTTCCATCAAAAGAGAAAAACGCGTAGAAGTAAATAATATCGTTGTTAAATTTGCTGTGTGACAGGTTACGGAGATTCGGGATAAGTAGTCTTTGGTGTCAGTATAGCAGGAAATAAAGCGATCTTGGCAACCAGTCTGTAATGGGTATAAGTCCGAGAAGTCAATGTACTCATTTCCTCCGCTCTGTGAAAGGAAGACAGGCACGCGGGGATTGTGTCCATAGCTGCTAACTTCACACAACTCCCAGCATATAATAGCCAGCAGTTTACCTCGTCAAAACCAGTTAGCGGTGTTGGACTCATTTCCTAGAATCCGAATCTGTCTGGCCCAGCAACGCTATGTTAAGGATTAATAGAAAAATGTATGTTAATAGAATACAGATATGAAGTTACAATGTAAGCAAATTAAGGGCTTGCACAGTTTAGATAAGCAGATACTACAGGCCAAATTTGGAATAGTACTTAATTAAATCTTCTTGAAGACAATATATAATCAATAACATAAAGTAGATCATGATCCGGCTTTTATAGTGATAACTGTTATCACAAGGGAATCGTAATGGTTATGAATTACAGGAATACAGGGTACTAAATGTCTCCATTCAAGAAGCATTATACAACTATGTCTGGGTCTGTGCAACAAATAGCATCAGTAGAGCACATGGCACATATTTCCTATCATTTCAATGACCACTCACTGTTTAGCGTGAGATTTTCAGACCAAATCAACAATCTGTGCTTTCCCAAGAGGTTAATGGTATCGGGAGATTCCTGATAGAGAGTCGATGTGATTGATTGGCATTTGATTGTAGACAGAAGGCATATCGACATAAGATGAGGCTAGTCTACTTCATTTTGTATTGTCGCCAGACACTCGCTATTAGGGCTAAGGAGGTATAAGCCTCCGTTGATATGGTATGTATGGCTCCATTATCTAACTATGATAGATGTAACACTTTGTGGCACAGTGCAGGACAATTTCCCACAAAGGACACTATACTTCCACGAAGAGCTACACGACTGTCAAGTCAAGCTAAATATACACTGTGTCGCGTGAGTCCAAAGCAGCGCTTAACTCTTACAGGGTCGACACCAATTCGTCTGTTGCATGGTGGTTGGTGATAGAGAAAACCAACAGTTTAACCGTCTCACCATTCGTTCAACGGTACAGTATGTGTGGTGCTCGCACAAACTGATTAATCATCAGGAAAAAGTCAACCCCTTAACAAAAGTCTGTTGAATTATTCAGCATAAAACAATTCCGCTGCGACAGAGTTGCCAATGTTAGCCGTTTATTCATTGATGGTGTCAAATCGTGAGGTTCCCAAGAACTGCTCAGCGGAAATGTGAGAATCCCTTGTATCACGCGCATACATATACATGTATTTTCATGCACGTCCGGCGTCAATGATTCGGTCGATGTGTAGCATGAGGCAATACTTTACATTATTTATTTGCATTGCATTCTATAATTTCGCCGTTATCTAGTCTCTTGGCGTTTGTAGTGTTCACATGTCATAATTTTAGTCTGGCATGTGTTCGTTTTGTTTTATTGGATAACTCAAGTTATAGCTATCACAGAATAGGACACATATAATTAATAGTATTGAGAGCTACATTCTTGTTGTTAATATTTATTTAACTTCACCTGTGTACAAAAGATTAGTTTTTTATTAAATTGATTAAGAGACAGGAATAAAGTATCCACGACTTGTTCTATCCCGGATAGATTGAAGCAATACATTTGTGTTCTTAGTGAGGCATGAGAATGGTACATTTTAGCAATTGGGGAACATCGTGCATGGATCATTTTGTTCACTTTTGTTGTTATTGCTATTATTATTTTTCTGTTAGTTTTATTTTGATGCTATGAATGCAAAACGAAAAAACTTCCACATTGACAAAATGACTACAGTTCTTTTTATTTCAGGAAAAAACAATGCAGGATCCCAAGGAAATTGAATCTATTATTATTTTTACCAATTCTCCATAAACGCCATGCTGAGTTTACGCTTTAAAGTACATGGCTTTGTTTGTCAATTCTAAATATGTCCGGTAAAATGCTCTTAAATCTTTTGAGTGACTGGTAAAGGAACCTCACATAAAACCACAGTGCTGATCCGTTATTACCGAGGAAAAACAAGAAAATCAAGTTCCGCATTAGTGTAAAGATAACCACTGAGACTGTCCTGACAGTTTTTAGCCCTGCGATAAATATACTTCTGCATATAAATACTGTTATGATGATATATTAGTAAACGAACGACCGTGAATATGGATCCATACCCTGATATGGTCTGCCAGGCTCCTATCTGCACTGTAAAATGTAATAAATTATTATACATCTATCCACGAAATGTATTTGACATTTACTGTATGTATAATACACACAAACCCTGGATTACTCTGCTGACAAATGGTACGAAATCCTTAAAAGACTGTATGTGATGGTATAGTCATCCTGTAGATTATATAGGGGGAACCCATCTATCATCAGTGTGAGATGTTTTAAATGAATTACATCGAAATGACAACGTGTTCAACGTATTTTTTGCATCCTAACATATGTTTTGGCTGGCATTCCTGTTTCAATGTCTCACATAACTTTGTGCCCATGAATTATCAATGAAAACATCCTATGGACACAAAGTGAAAGAGTTACAAAATGTCTTTATTTATAGTTGTTTGTCATGCCAATTTGCCATGCCAATACACAACTACTTTTAGAATTAATTATTGTGTGTTCTAACACGAAACGAAAAGATCCATCATACACAATAATAACTGTATAACCAATTAACCCAGCTGGCTTATTACACGAATACAAATATAATTAAAATTGTTTTGTTTTTGTTCCAAGCCTAAACTTTTATCTTCAAACTTTGATGCCTTAAGGTTAATGGATTAGTTGCCCCGGGTGTCAGTTGAGGGATAATCATTATATAACTTGTGTTAAATTGGTTTAACAAAATTGTGCAATTATCGCTGAACACACTATATGGCTTAATTAAGTAATGTTGCTGGGTAAGTGAAACTTTTTTGTCATGTGATTACTGTTAGTCGTGCACTTGCAGAAATCATCTTTTTTCAGGTTGTTTAGAAAAGACAATGGTTTCGGTTCTTTATGGAACCATTAGCACATAAAAAGTTCGGTGGTATTGGAAAACAGGGAGATATATTTAATATATCTAATAGCTACAGTGAATGTAAAAGTAATCCATACATAACCATATATGCTCCGAACCAGAGCAATAAGTAGATGGACCTTTAATGGATGAAATGGAAATTACTATGCATGGCGCATGCAGTTCTAAGTCATTAATTTGCATTATTTATGTCAGTATATGACTTTTTGTTAAAT
>JAVFBW010115524.1:0-15659 GCA_034783835.1 Mopalia ciliata | reverse complement strand
TTCATAAGTTATTTCTTATATTTTTAAATAAAAATTTATGATAAAATGATTTTTCAGGATATCATGTGACCATTTGATATTACAAATTTAAGACTGAAGGTGGATCTTTTAAACTTCTTTGAAGACTGATCAAATTACAATTTGCAGAGTTGTCCCCCTTTATGGCATTTTAATATTAATGTAATAGCTTAAAGGATAATTCATTATTACCCTTTCCAACCTCCTTTTACATGTCCACTGCACATGATGAGTTAATAAAATCTGTTACCCGTTAGCGCACTCTCCTCATATGCATTAATAGCCGTACTATCTATACAGTAATATGTTGTCTTAATATTTTGAATCTTTAATCGCTGAAATTATTGGCACCCAATCTCTGATTCCATTTTTCTTTTAAATATTTGGAATTTTAGATTTTGGTCAGCTTCTAACATGTATTAACAAGTGTACATGTTCTTAGCCTCCTACATAATAACTGGTGTGTTTCTTTAGCCTCTATCAAATGCATCATTTTTTTTTTAAGATTTCAATAACAATGACTTCTACTATTCATTTTAAATTAAGTGTTTAATTCTTTTACATAATAACTCAATTATTTCCACATACGGTTGTTTTTTGGACATCTATTTGTTATAATAAAAATGTATTTATTGGCTCCTCTTTTTTGTTTCAGAGCACCTCCTATAATAGGTTATCTCCCCTTTGAGTTACTTGGGACCTCAGGCTATGATTATTATCACCCGGATGACTTGGAAAAGATATCAAAATGTCACGAACAATGTAAGGCTTTTTCTGTTATATTCAAACATTTGATATAGTCTATGACAATGTCCAACTTTTTAATTGGTTAATAAATGTACTATTCACCATTAAGCAGATTGTAGTAGTTAAAGTATGTGGTTAAATTCTTAAGAAGTCACTGAAGTCTAAAGTTAAAATGATAATCTCAATCTGTGAATTTTTGCTGACTGTGTGGGATTTTCTTGGTTTGGTTGAGTTGTTTGTTTATTTAGGAGCACAGCCTGGGTCCCTGATGAAGATAGGGTGTCCTCACAACCACAGAGATAAAATTCAAGGCAACCTTCTCTCATGTTACATGTCACTCTGTTTCATCTTTGATATAAAGCTGCTCGAATCTCATAGTCTAGCTGGTTTGCTTATCTATGCTCATTTGCTGGTCATGAAATAATTGTAAAATTGTGTACAACTGTGCTTTTTTGTTACAAGACAAAGTGCAATATTATAGAGTATGCTGACAGCCCCCACTTTCCCCTTAAGTAATGAAATTTCACAAAAAGACCTAACTTCTGTATTAGAATCTGTGAATTAATTAGCAAGGGTGATGCAGAATTTTTTTCACAAAGTGGAGTTCACATATTACAACAAACGCTATTTGTGTTCCAACGTATAAAAAGAGTCTTTGTTGAGCTTTTAGATTCAGACTAGCTTTGCTCTGTGTTATGTCAAAATGTCTTGTGAAAATCAATGTTATTTGTACAAAGAACCATGCAACTGTCTGATTGGCTATATATGTTTGTTTGCTGCCCAGTAATGGCAACAGGTGAGGGGAAGTCCTGTCCTTATAGATTCCTTACAAAAGGACAACAGTGGATCTGGTTAAAGACACGCTTTTATATCACCTATCACCAATGGAACTGTAAACCAGAGTTCATTGTTTGTACTCATAAACTAATCAGGTATGTTCTTTAATTTATCTTACTTCGTCCTTTGTGGCCCAGTGAGGGAGCGGGTGGGCCATGGCCCTGCAGAATACTCCCTCAGCTTCCTCGGTCGATCGTTAGAGGTGAGAAAAGAGTTTGCTTTCTGTTGCCCTGGTGTCCGCAGAGCTAAAGGGTAATGGGAAGCAGATTTGTTTGGGATGTTCTGTATTTCTGTCCGTTGTCATATAAGTGAAATACCCTTGAGTACGACATTAAACACCAATCAAACAAAATAACTTCGTCCTTTGCAAAATATAAGGTTAAATCCCTTACACTGTAAAACTTGGAGAGGTATTTACTACAGTAAGTAAATGTCTTATTGTGGAAATCTTTACCATAATTCTATCCAATACATTTAAGTTACAGAACTGTGGATAAAATAACAGCAGCATTGCTTTTAGATAACTTAGGTACTCCAAATCTAACTGTAAGTATATATTTCATAAATTGACCAGTCTTGTAAAACAATTCATAGATACCGTGCTCTGGTATATTTACTCAGATACTAATCCTTGTTCTGTTCTGTAGTTATTCAGAGGTGAGATCTCAGTTACTGAAGGCAGATGGGGATGAAGGAAGTCATTCATCTCGGTGCTGCAGTCCATCCTCCTACTCAGTGACATCAGCGGGACAAGCTGACTCAAAATGGTCAGCTACATCATCGCAGAGATCCGAGTCTCCAGATAGATCTGTCACAAGTAAGCATACTCTCACTAGATGTTATTATCAATTATTGTTTAGTACTAAGTTACCGAAATATTCACTCAATGGTTTTGTTATCATGGTTGGATCCAGACAACTGCCATCTCTACATTTCTACTTGTATTCCCACAATATGTGCATGTCAATTGTTGCGGGCTTGGTGTATCATATGATTATCTGGCCTGGGTTTCTTGGTTACAGCTGCAGGTCTTGAAAGGAATTAAATGAAAAATAATTTACCTGAAGTATTTAAACTGATTATTCGCTTTTTATTAAGTGTAAAACTGTTTCATAAAATATGTCTATTTGGTAATGTTTTACTATATGCAATGGAGCGGGACAGAATAAAATGCCTTGAGAATGGCTTTCAACTGGACAAATAGGAGCCCCGTGCCTTGTCTGTAGTCTGGTTGAAATTTGCTGATTTTAAGTGCTCTAGAAGGTAGCAGGAAACAAAAATCTAATCTTTTGTATCATCTCATTGAAAAGGTCATATTTTGTTTTGATATATATGTTGTAATTGCTTGTTTCTAGTGATGTCTAGGTTGGTTTCCTTCAAATAAAGGATGGGATGATCACAGGATAAATATTTTTTATCATAAAGTGTCGTGTTCAGTCTCTCCTGCAGAAGATGTCATTATTCTGAGAACTTCTGCTGATTTTGATTAGTTTTTTTAACCCGTGGAAGATAATTGGCTTATGGCTGTCATGTCCATCTGAGTGTTAACAATAGCACAACTCAGTCTCCAAATTTGAGCATATTTACACTGTTTAAAGAAGAGTGATAGTCCTTTTATTTATAAACTTAAATTCCCTGCGGCCGTGGCTTAGTGGTAGCGTGTGCGCTTCCTGCTTTGATGGGGGCCTGCAACCGTGGCTTAGTGGTAGCGTATGTTCTTCCTGCTTTGATGTACCGTTCACAGGGTTTAATCTGTCTGTCGACCATCAGGTATATGAGCAAGTCACAAATTGTGGCTCCAGCAATCACAGGGGAGGTTTTTACAAGGTTTCTTCTCAGTTTGACATCGTAATGAAGCAAGGTGCAGTGTGAAAGAGACAATCCATTGTCATATAAGTAGTCACATGACGTGGCTATGACAATCATGGGTGTGACTTTTACGAGGTTCCTCCCAGTTTTATGAGTAGATTGTTGGGAGGGAGCTTAATGTTAGCTGAACACCTAAGAGGCAACATAAAGCTAATATGTTTATGATGTGTTGGTTTGATGTCCAGTTCTGATTTGTTGCCAGTGGTGTCGAGGATGATGTCCTTCACCCATTAAGCTGGCATGGTGCCATATGGCATTTAATCCCAATTAAACAAACAAAACAAAATCTAATTTTATTTTATACATGTAGCTTAAAACCTGATTATCCCTTCGTCGACCTCAGATTTTTGGTAAAATTTCCCAGATTTCTATCCCAAATTCTTCAGACCACAATCAGGGTTCTGAATCTGTTTTTAGCTTGATTTTAACAGGATTTTATGAAAATATTGACATTAATTTGGGCTTGAAATAGTTGGGACTTTTTCTGGATATTTCTCTGTGATTTAAAAATATTTCTAGTATTTTAATGAGCAGATCAGCTTGTTGAGTTCACTGTCTTGTCTGAAGTCATAGCAGGAATATGGTTAAAAGCATGTGTCCTTTGCTTGTCGGTGTATGGTACTCGATGTAAAACAGTAGAGTTGGTTACATGTGTCTTTTGTCTGATTTCTCCCAATACAATGTGTTCAAAAGCATGTTAATGAACACCAAGTAACTTAGAGTGCTTCTTTGTAACATCAATGTGTCTGGTATACGTTTTTATGGTATCTTTTTTCTCCTATAAGAACGTTCAAACAGATATATACCTGCTTATCTTATCGATCGTTAAGAATTCCAATGTTGGAAAAACAATGAACTAAACAGTGGTATAGTTTATCATGTTTAGCACAAGTTTAATTCAAAAGATAATATAAATACCAAGAACAAGTTGTGTTCTTATGCTGAGGTGGCATGTGTTTGAGTACCAATGTTATCGTAATTGCCAATTTTTAGCATCACGGTAGTCTTAGCTAGAGACCCATCTACGATCCACCCATCAATTGAGATTTCCAGAATTTTAGATTTCCATAAATGTTTTAAATGACCAGTAAAAATTCTGAATTTGAAAATGGGAAAGATAGGAAAATTGAAAATTTGGACAGACAAAAGTTCTCAGAATAGGGATTTCTGAAAGATAGATTTCCAATTCTAGCTAAGACACTAGTTCAGGCAATGGTGCATTTTATTTCTATTTCCTTTAAAATTTAATTTAAAAAAGTTTTTGGTTTGCTCATCAATACAAACATTTTGCAAACCTGAGGCAATTCTAAAGGAATCTCATGTTTCTTGACATATTCAATCACTCTGGTTCCCAAAAATGTTCATTATCTACATATATAATATGATAGTATAGTAACCACTTTTCACAGTATATAAAGAAAGCGTACATTGTAAATGTTTTTGTTTTTTTTATAAATATTAACTCCGAGCTTAAGAGGAAGAGGAAGCTGGTCTGTTTGTGATGTCTTTATATTATCATGTGAATGTCCTGTATTTGTCTCAAGATGTCTTCCTTTGTTGTCAGTAGTTGTCAGGGGTGGCTACCTTCACCCCTAGTGCTGGTATGTGAATAAAATAACCTTAAGTACGACATTAAACCCCAATTAAACAAACAAACAAACAACTTAAAGGGTTTTACTTTAAAGAGCTACTAATTTCGAACTGAATATGAATTTTAGTTGACTCAGGAACCCTCTCTTGTGGTAATCAAAAGTTTTATTGCCTGCTACTCTACATCACAAACTGTGGCGAACCAAGATCCAGCCTGGCAACTTGTAGGCACCGGATTTAATCAGATGCGTGTTACGATAAGACACGGTTAATGAAAAAATGATGTGATTGTTGCAGCTTAGTTGTAGGTGTGAAATGATTGGTTAGATGTCATTTTAAAGAGGGGACCTTGGTGACTTATGGTAATATCAGCAAGGGTGGTAATAAAGAGTAAATCGGGATAAAACATGTTAGCGAAGTGATCTTTGTTTTCCTAATTGATTGTAACATGTGATATATAGGGAGTTTCAGACTCCCCTGTAACATGACTATTAGGGCTCAGGAGTGTGAAGTGTTAACTGGAGAATTACAGTGTCCTTATCATTACACAGGTTTTACATTCAGTGTAGGCAAAAAAAGAATGGAATGTAAAATAAGCATTAGCAAACAACATCTTTAATCTGGTCAAATACTGTCTATACTGATAAAATGCTGTTTATACCTGTAATAAATACAAGGATAATTATACAATGTTTTATAAGGATGTTATTGGTTTCATATTTATTTTCTTCACTTAAAATATTGTTAACATTTAAACCAACTTTGTGTCAAACCAATATAGTCTTGAATTTGGAGGTTTATATGTGAATATAGCCTAATAACAAGTTATAAAACGTTCACAGCATAATTACTCTTGGATCTTGGAATGCGATAAGGAAAGTGTAAGAAGAACACAGCTTAAATCATGTGTTCATGTTTATTTAATAGATAACTGGAGCTTTTCACATGGGTAACTACAATACTGTAACGTGTTTACATGCAAGTACTTGTACGTTACATTGGCTATCTAAATGTTCTTATTGAAGGGGTTGTAAAAGCAGTAAGTCAGTAAGATAAAATGAAACAAGCACTGAATTGAAATGGGAAAATGAGACTACCATGTTACATGGACTATCACCTTGAAAGTACTAATAAGTCATTGTGATTTCTCTATACACAGATGCTATTAAACTCTTAATCATTGGCATTACCTATCACCTCTTGATTTACAATTATGGTAGTCTCAATCTATGGGGGTGATTGCCCCCAACACTATTGTGATTGTCCCCAACACTATTGTGAAAGTCCGCAACACTATTGTCATTGTCCCCAACACTATTGTGATAGTCAACAACACTATTGTCATTGTCCCAAACACTATTGTGAAAGTCCACAGCACTATTGTGATTGTCCCCAACACTATTGTGAAAGTCAACAACACTACTGTGATGGTCCATAACACTATTGTGACAGTCCTGGCCACTTTCGGGATAGTCTAGACACTATTGTGGCAGTCACAGACACTATTGTGATTGTCCACACTCTATTGTGATTGTCCTCAGCAGCATTGTGATTGTCCCCAACACTATTGTGATTGTCCCCAAAACTATTGTGATAGTCAACCACACTATTATGATAGTCCCCAATACTATTGTGATGGTCCATAACACTATTGTGACAGTCCTGGCCACTTTCGGATAGTCTACACCACTATTGTGATAGTCCCTGACACTATATTGGCAGTCACAGACACTATTGTGATTGTCCCCAACACTATTGTGATTGTCCCCAACACTATTGTGATTGTCCACAACACCATTGTCATTGTCTCCAACTCTAATGGGATTATTGCAAACACTGTTGTGACAGTACTGGCAACTTTTGGGATGGTCTACAACACTATTGTGATGGTCTACAACACTATTGTGATTGTCCCCAACACTATTGTGATTGTCCCAAACACTATTGTGATTTTCCCCAACACTATTGTGACAGTCCTGGCAACTTTTGGGATGGTCTACAACACTATTGTGATAGTCGACAACACTACTGGGATTTCTGCCAACACTATTTTGACAGTCCTGGCAACTTTTGGGATAGTCCACAACACTATTGTGATAGTCCCCAACACTATTGTGATTGTCGCCAACACTATTGTGATCACCCCAAACACTATCGTGACTCTCGCTAACACTATTGTGACAGGTCCTAACTCTATTGTGACAGCCCCCAACACTATTGCGATTGTCTACAACACTATTGTAACTGCCATTACACTATTGTGTTTATTGTTCACTATTTACTGTTCACGGGTTTGAGTCCGCCTTTCGACCATCAGGTATATCAGCTAGTCACATGTTGTGGCTCTGGCAATCGGGTGGTTTTTACTAGGTTTCCTCCCGGTTTCCCATCGTAATAAGGCTGTTTACAGTGTGAAGTGGACAAACCGTCGTCATATAAGTAAAATACCCTTGAGTATGACATTAAACACCAATCAAAAAAAAAAAACTATTGTGATAGTGCCTGACACTAATGTGATACACCCCAGCACCATTGTGCCAGTTGACAATACTTTTGTCATCGTCCCAACACTATTGTGATTGTCCCCAACACTATTGTGATACTCCCCAGCACCATTGTGACAGTTGACAACACTATTGTGATACTCCCCAGAACCATTGTGACAGTTGACAACACTATTGCGATCGTCCCCAACACTATTGTGAAAGTCCCCAACACTATACAGAATATGTTAATTTAAAGCTGACAATCTGCATCAATGCAATGGCCTATGAGTTATTATGTCAGTATTTTCAGTAGCCCATATTGAGGGCAGTTAATATTAGCATTGTCTACCTTTGTCTACTCTTTTTAAACGTAGGCCTATTGAAGACAAATTGAGTGAAAAGATGGCATGTATACCTGTACATATATAATTTCAGGTCAACTATTAAGACTATTGCTAGTTTGTAGAACTATTTCTGTGGACTATAGCATCACCAAAACTTTAGTAAATTTCTAGTATGTCTACTTCTGTGATAAATTGATAATTGAAGTATCATAATATCAATGGACGAGTCAGTGGTTAGCGAGTGTGCTTTCTGAGCCTACTTCGCTGTACTGTTCAGAGGATCGAGTTCCTCTGTCGACCCTTGGGTATATGAGTGAGTAACAAGATGTGGTCTGCCAATTGCAGGGTGGGTTTTACGAGGTTTCTTCCTGGTTTTCCACCATAATGAGGTAAGGAACATTGTGAAGTGGACAATCCGTCGTCATATAAGTAAAATATCCTTGAGTACAACCCCAATTAAACAAACAAACGTAATATCAATTATGGGAATAGGTGGTCACTAGAAAGTGTATATTTTTAGAACCGGTACTCAGTGTAGTACAATTCGTCACAATCTATTTATAAAATCTGATAATTAAAAATACCTTGATACCATTGATTATTGGTTACTGAGGAAATTAGAAATAGTACCTACCAATCCGGTTACCCATCCATAAATTCTTCTAATAGCCCAACAATGACTGGAATGTTTCACCATAATTGGGAGAGTCATCTATCAATCGTAATTCCCTTGATTCCCTCTATAAAGCTGTTTAAGGCTGTGTGCCAGGGTATAAATGTGATTGTTTCTTGGGTTTGGATTGTTGGTTGATCCGGTGTGAGGCATCCAGCACAGATTCCTCTTACTAACACTGCAAGCAGTTTGGGAAAAGGATGCTAAACTTCTGCTGTAACGCTAGTGAGTTTATAAGTAAAAATCTGAAACCATTGAAATAGAAGATAAATTTTACAATGAAATCAGTTGGTGACAAAGCATTATACTAATCATAGTATTGGTGTAAATGTTTCTTCAAACCAATCTGATATTCAATGCACATCTGTGAAGTTTTCCTTGATATTAAATCATAAATGATGTCACAGATTTAAAGCAGCCTGTTTACAATTAGCTACAAATTCTTCCATTAACACCGTACAAAGAGCTCGATAAATTTGCAATGATATTAAAGCAGGCAAGTAAATTTTAACTGATATTTTGTCAAATTATTTAAAATGGCCATCTTCTCCTTGCAAATTGTTCACCATCCCTGTTTAATCAAGAGTGGGTTTCAAATAAACAATGAAGTTTTAATTTAGCTGTTTTTTTAGTGCCAGGTGTTTATTTTGAGATTGTAATAGAGTGAAATACCCCTGATCATGGTGTTCAACACCAAGTAAGCCCGGATGTACATTTTCTGTGATATATCAGTATCCAGGCCTGTACTGTAATATTTTCAAATTTAGCCTTAAATTGGTCTTCTTAAATTTTGTGATATAACCTTACAATGCATTTGCCACTACTTTTAATACTTTATTTTTAATACATTAGTGTGCGTTTATGAAAAAATAAAGCAGACTTTTCTTTATAATTCAAGCTTCATTGATGATCAGATTGACAAAATTTGTCAAAATCAGTAGCAAAAGGCAAATTTAGGGGAACACAACAAGCAATTTGGAAAGCCTAAAAGTCAACCCTCCTTCAGTCTATTTTACCTAACAGCACAGGCCTGGTATTTATGCCTATTGTAATGGTTCAGACGACAGTTTGGCATTGATTGTGCCACTGTACCCACAGATCTGTCTAATCAAAGTGTATTTTAAATGAAAGGAAACCCTAATTTTGCAGACCAATAGGCTAACATGTATTTGCCTGGTTATATTGATAAATAGTGTTTCAGTCTGGCCTATTAAACTTATAAAACATCTTTGAGTTTAAAGTTCTCATCAAACAGAATGTGATTATTAAGTTATATAAATAATATATGTATCTGTTAATAAAACTGTGTCAGGCTTTATACAAACAAAACCAAGGTTAAAATAGGGCATGATTTAAATATGAGACAGTGGTAAATCATCCATGCATGAGACCTGAAAAACTAATCCTTCGTTGTGATCTATTTAAGACAGACAAATGACTGAGAAAGCTTAGCAATTAATATGTCCAGTTCATGCAGGTGTCCCTCCTATTCCATACACTAAGATTTCCCGGAATTCAAAAACACGTGTCTGAGGCTATGGCCATCAGATCTGTTAGCTTTGTATTGAGGAACGTGGCCAACGTTTGTGAGCGGTGATATAACCATTGAACTAGAGTCATGTAAAAGCACGGCAGCCACATCACATGTCTCTAGTAGCTAGGTTCTTAACAGTAGAATATCTAGCGTGTGGTTTTGCCTCACGTGAGCTGACTAAGCGTGACATTGACATTGTGTAGCTCGCCTGACTGCCAGCTACTCGCTATAGCACAGCTCTCTACTACTCTTACTGAGCGGGAAAGCGGCCATACACGTGACACGGATCAATAATACACTGTATTTCTCTAACCTGTTCCTATATAAAAGAGATATAGCAGCGCATGTTCTTAAAAGTAAGAGTACACAGAGCTTTTAATGTTTGTTTCAATAACCTTGATTATTGACCTGTAGTTCACGTGACGTGGTTCCAAGTGGGATTATTGTCGGCTGACCAAGACCACGTGCCGCCCCTAATCTATAAAGAGAAGTGATGATCTCTTGGCCCTAAGCTATACATAGAAGTAAAATATGTAGTGTATCAAATAGAAATACCATCAGAACATCGATGAACACTTTTCACAATCTGTTTGTCTGGATGGATCCGGCCACTGACAGAGCATGTTACTGGAAAAGATCAGGTGAACATTCTCACACTTTTTAAAAAATGTTTAGTTTGTTTACTGGTTTTTTTATTTAACACTTAAGTTAAAGTCATTCATATTATACAGAATAGTCAAGAATTCTTAAACCCTTCAAAAGAGTGTACATATAGGTGCCAATATTCCAAGGCATTTTGATGCAGATTGTATTCATGAAGGGTAAGAGAACTTTTAATTAATTGAGTTTTGATGAAATAATCCAGTCCAACAAAGTATTTCAGCTGCCTCGAGCCGCGAGCCATCCCACACTGGAATATGTGGGAAATATTGTCCGTCATAAGGCAGAACATGGTCCCACAGTTGGAACTTATGGGAAATGTTGCCATTCATGCATCAGAGCATTGTCCCACATGTAACATCTGCATAATGAGGTCATTCATGCATCAGAGTATTGGCTCATCATAGAACTTATGGGAAATGTTGCCCTTCATGCATTAGAGCATTGTCCCCCGATGTAACATCTGCATAATGTTGCCATTCATGCAGGAGAATATGGTCCCACAATGTAACATCTGCGTAATGTTGCCCTTCATGCAAGAGAGCATGGTCACACAATGTAACATCTGCATAATGTTGCCATTCATGCAGGAGAGCATGGTCACACAATGTAACATCTGCGTAATGTTGCCCCTCATGCAGGAGAGCATGGTCCCACAATGTAATATCTGCATAGTGTTGCCCTTCATGCAGGAGAGCATGGTCCCACAATGTAACATCTGCATAATGTTGCCCTTCATGCAGGAGAGCATACTCCCCCAATATAATATCTGTATAATGTTGCCTTTTATGGGGGAGAGTATGGTCCCATAGTGTAACAATTGGGAGATGCTGCCCTACATGCACCAGAGTTTGGGTCCCCCATGTAATATCTGTGAAATGTTGCCCTCCATACATCAGAGTATGGTCCCCCGATATAATAAGTGCTAAATGTTGCCCTGCATGCAACAGAGCATGGTCCCACAATGTAACATCTTCATTATGTTGCCTTTCATACAGGCGAGTATGGTCCCATAGTGTAACATTCTGGAAATGTTGCCCTACATGCAGCAGAGCATGGTCCCACAATGTAACATCTTCATTATGTTGCCTTCCATACAGACGAGTATGGTCCCATAGTGTAACATTCAGGAAATATTGTCTTGTATACTGCAGAGAATGGTGCCACAATGTAATAGCTGCGCAATGTTGCTCTTCATACAGGAGAGTGTGGTCCCATAGAGTAACATCTGGGAAATGTTGCCCTGCATGCAGCAGAGCATGGTCTCACAATATAACATCTGAGCAATGTTGCTCTTCATACAGGAGAGTGTGGTCCCATGTGTAACATCTGGGAGATGTTGCCCTGTATGCAGCAGAGAATGGGATTGTTTCCGTACATTCAGCAGAGTAGGTCCCACCACACCTAGGTGATGTTCCTCTACGTGCAGCAGAGTAGGTCCCACCACACCTAGGAAATGTTCCCCTACATGCAGCAGAGTAGGTCCCACCACACCTAGGTGATGTACCCCTAAATGCAGAAGAGTAGGTCCCACCACACCTAGGTGATGTTACCCTACATGCAGCAGAGTAGGTCCCACATCACCTAGGAAATGTTCCTCTACATGCCGCAGAGTAGGTCCCACCACACCTAGGTGATGTTACCCTATATGCAGCAGAGTAGGTCCCACATCACCTAGGAAATGTTCCCCTACATGCAGCAGAGTAGGTCCCACCACACCTAGGTGATGTTACCCTACATGGAGCAGAGTAGGTCCCATGATGGAGCCCTTGGAAATATTCCCTTTCATGGAGCAGCTCTCAAATGTGGCTGTTGGGGAATAGGTATCATAGCAAATCATGATCAGTTGGTCCCATAATGTAAGACCTAGAAAATGTTCCCATTTATGCAACATTCAGAAAGTGGTTCCACTGGGAAAGAGGTCCTCAACATTCTGCTGCCATAGACTGGGTCTATGCAGCAGTTGGTGAATGAAAACTGAAGATGTACCCTAATACCGCAGTATGGACATGGCTATGGTAACATCGTAATGAAATTATGCAGCATCCATGATGTGCCCTCTGAAAATATTTCTATTAAATTGACAATTCTGTTCCATTTTGAGCAGTGTGGGATTAAGCACCATGTTGTGAGACTAAGGAAAAGGTCCTACAATACAATAGATGAAAGGAAATAGGGGCTTTCACCAGGGTAACGTAGCCATGACAAGGGCTATCCTTACTCTATCCTCTTGACTTTTGGACCATTGAGCAACATTTTGGATTTTTTCACTTTTTGTTTACTATTTAAGTAAATTGTGCAGAGTGCAATAATTAGGGTTAAAAACAAAACAGTGAAAAAAAGCGATAGACCTGTTGTGAAAACAGATCAGAAATACATTTAAGATGTTTTCTTTGTCTTCATTTTCTGCCCAATTTATGGTTCATGGGATAGACCATCTGTCAACCATCAGGTATATGAGTGAGTCCCACTATGTGGCTCCGGCAATGACAGGGTTGCTTTTTAAGAGGCAATGAACAGCATGAAGCGGACAATCTGTTGTCATATAAGTGAGATACCCCTGAGTATGACATTAAACGCCAGGCAATCAAACAAACAAACTCATTTTCTGCAGTTTCTATTTTGGGTTGTTACCCACTCCTCATCTATTATTGTACCTGCAATAATGATTTGTTGCACTTCTTTTTTTTAAATCTTTTTTTCGTTTAACAGGTAAATTTGAAAGTGGTTGATTTTTTCACTAGTTTAACACATTTTTTTTTAGACAAAAATGTTAGCGCTGTTTGAACAAAACCCTCTTCTAGCCTTTTTAACCATAACAAATTTTCTGTGCATGTCAATGTCAGGCTGTTGATTTATGAACCTATTCTTTATGTTTTCAGGTCATTTGAAGTATGAAAGTGAGACCCCTCAGAAGCCTCATTCCACAGCTCAGCTCTCCCCTCACACTGTGGTCTCTTCTGAAGCTAATCCTCACACCTCACAGCAGTCATTACAGACCATACTGGTACCATCTAATATGTTTGCAACTCCAGCTTCAACACTACAGGTCAGCAGTGTAATCTGAAAGATTTTGTTTGGTTTAAAAATTATTAAAACTCAGCTTTTAAGGTATTTAACCATGTTGCATTATTCTGGGTAAAGTAGGCCTATTGTTACTTCCACATTACAAACGGTTTGTTTAAAAAAAAAAAATTAAAATACAAACAAATCCTCATAAATGGCGATTCTGACACTCAAACTTTGCGAATTCCCCACACTCAAACGAATGAGTGAACAGGGAAAATTTTATAATGTCTGATTACACACCAGACTCTGTCTATAAAGCGCTTTTCACAAAGTAATGAGAATTGGGCACTCACCAATACCTTGGATATGGCTTAAACAGAGAATTAACTATCGCTATAAATCCATATATATAACATCTTTACAGCCCTTGAGGAGAGGACTAAGCTATTCTGTTATGTACAGGACACCCCCTTTCATTTCTTTCTTATCGTTGTTTTGTCTTTTTGGAAATTTGTTGAAACACCCGGTGGTTGACCGCCGACCAGCTAGTCTCAATGACAACCCTGGCTACTGTGGGGATTACAGTGCTCAGAGGCAACAAGAAACAGATCTGTCTTTCGAGGTCTTTGTATTAGCTCCTATGATTGTCCTGTCTTGCCTTTGTTTGTTGGCAGTGATGTTAGGGTGGTTTCCTTCATCTATTGGGATGGCACACTGTTCTGTGAGTGGAATAACCTTAAGTATAACATAAGACCACAGTCAAACAAAGAAAGCTTAAGATGTATATTTTAAACTTATTTATGCATATTGATTTCAGTCTCCACCACGAGTGCTAACTCCCATTGTTTGCCAAAGTCCCTCTTCTACTGTTACGCCTCTCACTCAATCCACATCACCAGTTGTCAACCCACCAGCTAGTGTAAGTATGCTGTAGATATGTAAGGAATCTCTGCTATAACTAAACGCTGGCCAATAAAAAACATAATGATAAACTTGGACTCTTCCTCTTGTACCACATGATGATGCATACCAGTTTCTGAAAATCTGCTATGATAATGTCTGTTTAGAGGATTAAAACCTGTTTATGTTTCGTTTAAAAATACAATGCTAACAAATTCACATTTCACTCCTACAAATGATCACAACTCTATCTGTGCCAAAAATAACAGCCTAAGTTGTTGAAACCCAGTTGAAGAATGATTCTCTGATTTGATTTTGTGTTTTAAAAGCATGGAAAATAATCGAAGAAGTAATGAAACATATATAACGTTTTACACAGAAAATGGTCATTAACAGGTCTTAAAGCATCAAATGTCGGCGAAAAAAAAAAAAAAATGTGTGTTTCATTCGAGTGATGAGTGCAGCCAAGTTTGACCAAAACTCTACATCTCTGCTGCAACTACTTTATGAGTATCTACATCATTTATCTGTCAAGAAAAAAGTTTTTCCTATCAAATGCATTGTTAATCTCTCTTAATGGAGGATTATCCATGAAAATTCTTCAAATCTGATTTCTAAGGGAGATAATTAGGTGCCTATAGACATAAACATTCAAAACATGGAGGTCATCAGATGCAGATTTTTTCACCATACCACATGTAAATTTTAACAAGTGTGCTACAGTGTATTTTTTCCATCAGAGCATGTTCTCTCTAGTTTTGTCCCTATTTTAAGCTGCCTTTAGCTAATTTTTAGCTGCGACTGAGCAGCTCTAAAACTCACTCCGTCTGTCGAACTTTCCCTTATGATGACGTGAACAGGATAGAAGCCAAACCGCTTAAGATAGAGACTTCAAATTTGGAATGCAGCTTAATGTGATGCTAAACTAGACTCCTATTGAAAATGGGATCATCGTGAACAAATTTCAGGTTTCCATGGCAACAAATATGTCA
>JAVFBW010115523.1:0-17619 GCA_034783835.1 Mopalia ciliata | reverse complement strand
TGGCTTTCGGTGCACTGTGGATTTGTTCGATTCTTATCTTAATCAGGATTTCACACTGACCTGACCAGCTCAGTGGATAGTGTGACCCAGCGCCAGATCATTACAAACGGTTGGGCCACGTCAAATGGCCTTGTTGGGCAAACATTTTTTTAAACGGTCCCCCACCCCTCCGTTTCCCCCTTCTTTACCTGTGTGTCGTTCGCGCGACTTCCCGGGTAAGCCCTACTAGGGGGACAGGGCGTCATCATACTTCCCTTAGAGATTCTTCTTGTGCGTGTACGCTTTCAGTAGTCAATTAAAAGTGGAAGTAAAACCCGAAAGCGAAACATCATCATATATTTTTAACTTTTTCTCCAAAGGTGGGATGTTTGATTCTGCAAGTATTGGGTGACAGGCATCATCAATTCAAACGACAATACTGTTAGGAAATAAGAGGTGTTTCGGTCAAACAAATACGCAGAAAGAAAGAAATATATTTAAATCAGCTTCACGACAGTGAATTTTAAAAACCCCATATTGAACAATTTAAGCGCCACTATTTTGCTGTCTTACAAGAAGATTCAACAATGTAGCTGAATGGGGTGTGTCTATCAAATAAGCAACAAATATATTTCAGGGCGCAGTAGCTTTGACGCGTGAACGAAGAAGGGGCACACCCGAGTTGACCAGGGTAATACGCGTGAACGGAAAAGGGGAGGCCTAGGCTAATTCTGGGAAGCTCGAGTAACTCGCGCCAACGCAGCCCCGATGGTTCAGATTCCGCAACACGAGGAACTGGTGGTCCGGCTGAAGTATGTCGTTTCAGATGTTAAAGTTATTAACTTCTGCTATTATACTAGTATACACGTATTCCAAATTGTTTGACATGTTCTCGTCACCAAACCTATCAATATAGACATTTAATGAACAAACTAATTAACAAAGTCATTGCTATCTATCATACTTCATGATTATTTTATCTTTATTAACTCAAAATGTTAATGAACCCGATTTGTTGTACAATACTAGAACAAACTCTGAGACAAACTTTCACAATACTATTTTTCTACAGTACTTTTGGTGAAGGACGTGCTGTTTGTAAGATCGATATTGATCAGTATAAATGTTACACTAATCGGAAGACAATCTTCCCTCCTTGGTTTGCACAGGTTTTCCGGTTATTGAAGCGGTGAGTCCTAACAACAATAGCTTGTGAGCTTTTGTGGCTTTGTGGTTTAAGCGAACAGGGATTTTCCACGTGATATTATCGTTAATTACGAGCTACGTGATATGGCGGATGTGATTATCACATTTTACTTGGTGTTTCTAGTCTGGTTTGTGTACAACGTATAACCTGTATTGACGTGCTACAAATGTATGTTCATAGCAGAGGAGGTAGTTTCTTTGTGGGAATCTGCTCCTCAACTGGGCTTTCTATAGGACCTGCCTCTCAAATCTGCTTGTATAAGACCTTCTCCTCAACTCGGCTTTCTATAGGACCTGCCTTTTAACTCTGCCTCATACAGGACCCAGTCCTCAACTTGTCTTCCTATAAGAACTTCTCCTCAATTCGGCTTTCTATATGACCTGCCTTTTAACTCATAAAGGACCCAGCCCTCAACTCGGCTACCTAAAGAACCTGCTCCCCAACTCGGCTTTCTATAGGACCTGTCTTGTAACTCAGCCTCAAATAGGACCCGGTCCTCAACTCGGCTTTCTGAAGAATCTGCTCCCGCCTCGGCTTCCTATAGGACCTGCTCCTTAACTCGTTTCCTGATATGACCTGCTCCTTAACTGAGCCTCCTATAGGAAATGATCCACACTAGGAACATCAAGCTGATTCATCCCATCTATATCTTGTCGGTGACAGCCCCGTCGATCGATACACAATTAACTCCAAAGCCTCTGGACATAGATCAAAAACGACATCTGCAGCAGTATAAATAATCGGTAGATTATG
The DNA here is from genome assembly GCA_034783835.1 of Mopalia ciliata. Taxonomy (NCBI): domain Eukaryota; kingdom Metazoa; phylum Mollusca; class Polyplacophora; order Chitonida; family Mopaliidae; genus Mopalia; species Mopalia ciliata. The sequence continues at coordinate 15,680 of JAVFBW010115523.1, read as the reverse complement.
ATAAAGAAAGACCAGAGCGATATTCCTACGTTAAAAACATGTACCTCGATCAATTACCGGTTAATAAGGCTTTGGTTAGATATCTAATTCAAACCATCAATGAAGTTATGTCTTTTAGTAAGTCATTAATTAAGGAATTATTGCGATATCCATCAATAGATAGCCGCAGTTTTGACCGATTCCGCCATAAAAGACGAAATTATTTGCATCAATTAAAACTCTCATATATTACTGTACTGATAACGTGCCTGAATTCAATCTAAACGTGTCTTGGGCGACTTTATCGTGGCGATAACCATACATTATGATTTATTTCAGAATAACCATTGAACCGAGAAACACAAAGAGTATCACTTTATGGATAAAAAGTCATGTTTGCCTTTTGCCACTGTGTTTCTCATTTTTCGTCTATGAATTTACTCATATCTTTACCATTTCACAAAACATAATTGGCTGTTAAATGTTACAAGACAAAAACAAAATTACCAAAAGTGAATCCACGCCAAAGAAAAGCTCTTTTGAAAATGTATCCAAGCCAATTATCTCGCTCGGTCGTATCATATATAGCGTAGGTATACAGAATAACATCTAGTCATATCGTACGCTCATCTACGAAGGAAGAAACGACTAACTGAAGTGAAAACCACTAACAAATGCGTTGTTAAAGTTATATTTATCCTGTAAATTGTATGGTTTCATTTTCTACACAAACCAGGGTATATAATATTCTTAGAAGTTTTCCGAATCCAATCTATATTCGTGGCCGATAATAATGCGGTATTATATTTCTAAAGATGTAAGACGGTGACGCCAGTTCTAACGACTACTCAAACCTTTATGTAAGATATTACTAGCTTTGAAATATAGGATATAATTATACACATTATGTACATACTATAAGTATGTACCATCAAAAATGATGTAAAATGTAATTTTGTACTATCACAATATAAGCCTTTTAATATTTAGAGAAAACAAGATAACGTGCACAGTGACAGGTTGTTTGGGAATTCGTTCTGACGTGAGCTGTAGGAGGGGAAATGTAATGCAATTTGCCTGGTGAGGAGCCTTCCTTAAAGGTTTTGGCTTCATGATTAACAAGACTCAACAAGGGCATTGTTTCTTGTGTTCTTGTGTTATGCATTGGTTGATTGATTCATTGGTTATTGTTTTGCGCCATATTCAGCGGCATTTCAGCTATGGTGTGACGGGAACATATTAACAATTTAATTATTATTCCATGTGCCACATTTGGCCGTTGACATCAAAAAGGGAAACAAAATGAACTGAATAGGACACACAAAGGTATTCAAATTTTAATTATGTCAATATATTATATAGGTCATATTTCGATCTAAAAATTGTAAATATTGTGTCAAAATTCTGTCAGTTTTAATAATAAACAATAATTCATAAACAATAGATTTTATGAAACACACCGCTCCGTTTTAGAAACTTGGTGACAACATCGCCAGCAACGCTGTCAAACAAGTCCTTCATAGAGGTGACTGTGTTGCCTAACAGTGGCATTCCACACAGTCAACCAATATGTAATATGCGTTGAGGTTTACTCCTCCGAAATGAAAATATGATTTAAAACTTAATATAAGAAGTCAAAATACATCAGCTAGAAATGAATACGAAGACATAGACAGAGACACTGTCTCCTGTCACACTACATAGGTGGTGATTCCTTCAGCACTGATAACACTCCCACACACCTACACACGCACACAAAAACACTTCTAACACTTAAGGGTGGTAAACACCTTTAAGCCGCCATACAACCTCATAACTCATACTGTTGTACAATAGTATACTCATATAGGTTCAACAAGAGTATTTAGACCTCAAAACCGGTAGGTTCCTACGTGCAGGGATTACAAATATCGATCATATTTCTATGTCAAATCATCATTGAGATGAAAATATTCAAAGCAAATATTTATAATTCAAATGACAAAATATTATAACAAAAATAGAATCAGATTGATATTAATCCCTGCTGTGCCCAGTCATTCTATTTGAGAAATTTACGAGGGGTTCAAATTACAGGCCAGTATAATTGGTGTATTGACGCGTCTTTCGTGTAACACTTTCAGACATTCATCCCAAAACGTCTTTATTTGGTGGTAATTTCCGGCACAGCTGCTCTCCAATGTGCTCTAGGAATATTAATAATATGTACTGGTCGTTTTATAGACAGGTCAATAATTCTAACTAAAATAAAAAAAATAATTTTTAAAATAATAATAAAATAATTACCATTGACTACCATGAGATGCGCTAGCACAGTCATGTTATCAACGATTTTTTTCTAAACAATAAAATCTATAGAAGAGGACCTTTCACATAGAATGATACATATCATCCAATAAAGGCGTTTGGTTGGTAGTTAATTTCGTGCTGCGAGGTATTTCGCCGAATGGTCGTCCACTTGACCCTGTTTCTTGCTAAAATAAGGTGGAAATCGGGAGTAAACCTGGTGAAAACCTTTACCACAATTACCAGAGCCACATCGTGTGACTCATACCTGATGGCTGGGGGGCGGAATCGAATCCGTTGACGGTACATTGAAGTAAGATAATTAGTAACATACCTCCTAACCATTAAGCCATGGCTATTACCCAATAGGAGACAACAACGTTTTATGTATAAGCAGAACCGTGTGATTCCGGTGTGATTTATCAACTTGTAGCATACGCGGCCATCTGTTCTTTCGAGTTTAGACGTCATGAATTTGGATTACAGATGAACACAACCGTGTCTGTATCCCCTATATCAAATCACACTGAACGACTAGTCAAAATAACAATTTCAGTAGACGGTGTGGAGTGTCTGTGGAGCAAAAAAGGTGCTTCATAACCTTATCTAAAAATTTGTTTGGTAGAACTAAATCATGCATTCTCCAACAGTTTAGCATACGCCGTATTTTGTTTGCACCCAGTCCAAATAAGACAGAAATAAGGGAATTAGAATACGTACATTTGATAAATTCGTGAGAAATTTATTTAATTATAATCATACCGCTTTTACAACAAACTTTTGAAACAGTTAATCTCTGTTCAATCATTGTTATGCAATAATTCAGGCATCTCACATATAGAGACAGTTCGTGTGGGTTTAATCTAGAACATTACATAAATATCGTTTAAAGCATTCACACGTTGCTCCGTTTGGTCACACTAAACAGCATACCAAGTTAAACTTGTTATTGTAAACGGACTGTAATAAATAGTGCGTCATGAGACGAACTCTATTATACCTGGGCAGGGATATAAGAAATACAGACGCAAATCAGTCTTCACATCCATTAATCAATCATTCACGAATGAGATAGTCAGGATAAATCTGTATCGGATTTGTCAACAAAGTCAATTTAAAGAAAACATTTACCGACAATTTTTGAGGACCCATTATTGGACATTCTTGAACATTTCTTGCTTTTGCTACTAAAAAATAAAACAAATTGGGACAGTTCCAATGACCACAGTCTGAAACATTCGATTTCCTTTTCAGGCGCACAGTTTACATCATGCATATTGTGTTCGTCCATGCACACTCGAGTCAATTTTTGTAAAAGAGCGAAACAAAAATTGAACGAAGTAGACTATACGATCTTAAAACGTTCTATTTTTTTTAGATAAAATTCATTTTCAACTAATGATTTGCTTCCCCTTGTATAGTTCAGCTCAAATAAAATAATATACTTTTCAAAATACAATGATATAGTCATAAATTCCGCGCATCGTAGCAGCCATACTTTGTAATTTTTCGAAGGTGACAATTAAACACAGCAGCAACGCGATGTCAGATTCATGGTCAATGAGATCGAAAAGTTGATTTATTTTTGTTGGAAGGCAAACCCACAAATTGGAAATATCTTTTATTCCAGTGACTCCATGATAAGAATCAAGATAAGTCTTGTTTCTTAACTATACCCACATATAGCTCCGTTATCACAGAGTGATAGCAAATTCCCGCCATTGAGAGAAATGGCACCAGGATTGAGGCTAAGGTTGTCCTGCGTGAAAGGCAGTCACAGACTGCCGCTCTACCTTAAACTATTTCCCCAAATATGGATTCAACTACGAGTGAGTTAACAATTCATACGACGACAAACAGTTGCTGTCCTATGAAATCCATGAGATAGTTTGGCACGATTTGTTAACAAATTGATATGCTTATTGTATGTAATCCAACTAAACTTCAAATCCCCGGGAGCCGAATTAAATATTTTTTCTCCACTTTTGAAATGAATCGCGTACAAACACCTTGACACACACAGTCTAAGTTATTGGTTGTCCACCAGTATATGTCTTCCTACACAAATGCAAAATACGCCCAAGGAAACTTCATTGAAATGATTTATTCTACCTACAATAGTATTAAGAACACGGCATGGAATGTCTGAATTAAACATTTCCATGAAGTGACTAAACTAAAGTAAAACATATTAATACGGCCTTGGTAGTGCTTTTCACACCTTTATAATGTATAATCATTTCCATATTTTATGTTAGGACTTCTTTAGTAAGATGTAAACCAAAACAAATTGATTTTTTATTGTTGACTAGTCTTTATTTACCTGTAATGGTAACGCTGTTTATCTGCCAATGTGTTTTATTATGATGTCACTTAATGAATTTGTTGTTACAACTTTACAACACCCTTATTTAGGACTTTTGGAGTCTCGATTTTTGATTTTCCAGCACGTTTCTGCTATGTTTAAAACGTAGAATTTACTGCAAACGACCATTATAAGAACCTAGCCTTTGTTGTGAACTAACCTCAGTTATACATAAAAGCCATATTGGTTCAGGTGTTTTTTTGTCAATTAAGAGGTTATCATCAAACGAAACTTTGGTAAGAGCTTCCATGAGACCCACGCTTTGAATTAAGATTTGTCGGGTGGACGCCAGGAAAACAGTTGTTACTGACAGAGGCTGATAGAAGCTCCTTTGAGATTTAAGGTCTCCAGACTGTATTTGAAAGGGTAATATGCTCAAAATTCTTGATGTCGTTTTGCTATCCCGGTTTGGCAAATGGTTTATTGCAAGGGCATGTATAAAGTGTGTTTATTAAATCTGAAGGAAGAATAACTGACCGGAGTCCATCTCGAGTTGAACTCTGGTCTCTTGCTATCGAACTAACCGACTGATATACAAGGGCTCACGTCTGTTTATCGCTCCCATCAGAAACAATTATTACGAAAAAGTTATGTTTCCGCCCCGAACAAGTTCTGGAAAACGATAAATGTTGTATTAAAAGGTAAAAAGAGCGATGGTATCTCTCCAATGGCATAATTTAAAGATACTTATATAACTGATAACTCAGAAAGGGAGATAACTTTTGAAACAGCCAATCATATATCTGTTGATGAATTGGATAAGCCCATCACTGAAAATGAGGTATCAAAAGCTATTGTTATAAGTTAAAGCGAAACAAAGCACGTGATAGTGATGGTTTATGTACATAAATACTTATTGAAGTAAAATCGCCTCTGTCACCTTACTAAACACATTGATTCAACTATTTGTACGATAATTCATTGTATCCCCAAAAGTGGGCAAATAGTTTATTGGTTCCTGCGTTTAAGGTGATATTACCAATGTTAATATCTATCGCGGAATCAGTCTTGTTAGGATATTCGATAAATTATACTCGGTTGTTTTAAATGAAAGCATGTATATTTGCGCAGAAAATCAAAATAGTTTTTAGTACATTTCAATTTGGTTTTTGGAATGAGTTAAGAACTGTTGTTTGAATTTTGTTTTGTAATCTATTTTTGTTAATGTTCTTCAATATAAATGTAGATTGTATTGTGCATTTGTCGACCTGGAAAAGACTTTCGACACAGTCTAATTGGTTAGTTCAATAAATAAGACATGACGACTGATATGGATGTACAACTTCATTGCTTGAAAACTTCATTGCTTGATAACGGTCTTAGCATCGAGATCGAAACGTCGCTACCCAATTATATCCAGTAGTTGTACATCCATATCAGTCGTCATGTCTTACTAATTCACCAGCTTCTAAATGCCACTCAAACAAGATAGTTCAATAAAGGCTATGAATATAAACGTTAAATTATGTATTAAGAATGCAGGGGAGCTCTCCGGATTCTTTGCCCAGCATCCAGGCGTACAGGTGAGCCAATGTCACCTTTATTAATTCTCTTTTTTTATATAAATGACCTGCTTCCAGAAATTTGCGAAAATACTAATTTTGAATCAATTCTTGATGATTTGGATTTAATTTGTTTGTTGCGATACTGTTTTATTTTCCAAATCCCTGGTTGAAATACAAATCCTATTAGATAGCATGAAGGCGTACTGTAATAACTGGTATCTTAAAGTTAATGCTAATAAAACTAAAATTATTGTATTTGGCAATTCTGGGTACAGAGGAAATTTTGTTTGGAATTGTGGCGGGGAAGATGTTGAGATAGTCGATCAGTGAACTTATCTTGGTATTACTTTTCAATATAATTTAAATATGAACATTCCTCAGCAAATCTGGGCTGATAAAGCCAAGCGATCTCTACGTGTTCTGTGGCAGTGTTTTATAAACTGGATGTTGATATTATCTCTAAGCTGGACATTTTAGATATAATAATTAAACCTGTCTTGCTTTACAGTTGTGAGATTTGGGGTTTAGCCGACATAACGGAGGTCGAGATAGTTTATTTACTTTATTGTAAAAATGTGTTATGCCTGCCTCGCAATTCCCCTAACAGCCTATAGTATATGGTGAATTGGGTTGTTCGAATTTATCGATTGAATGTAAAAGAAGAGCGTTGAAGTTCCGGAGAAAGATATGTAGAAATCAGAACTGCCTTGGTTCGAGAGTCTTTTTATGCCAGACAACGTCCCCCATCCGATATACGGAGACTATTGAATGTCAATGGATATAGTGATTCAAGACTTCCTACTCAATCCGATGTCATTTTTTGTACCAGACTTATAAAGGACTGTTTTATTCAACATTGGTTTTTCTTATATCACTTCTTATATCATTTCTTTGTACACTTAATTCAAAGATCTTCATTGGGGACAATGGTTATTTGACAACAGTACATTCTTAATTTTAAACTAGTTCGTTCTTTTTGTAAGTTTCGTTGTGGTTACCACGGATATAAAGTGGTAAATGCTCCAACACTCCACGGAGATAGAGATTATGTCCATGTTGTTAATCTTGAAATTTGAATAACATTTTCTTCTCTGTTATCCTGTTAATAGAGAACTGCGTAAAAAACACTTAAAAAGTAATATTATTCCTGGCCATCTGTATTTAAATTCAAATTTATAATGAATCCGAAAAGCAAAGCCGAATTTGTATGTGTCGCAACATTTATTTTCGAAAGTATTAAGTATCGTGCACAGTTGTTAAATGATTTGCACAACTAAATTTTCGATATGACCCATGGTTACTCAAAGGAAATTAATTATTAATAAATACAAAAATAAAAATAAATATGTAATGTACCGTATTTAAGAGGGGCCTAACGTCTAGGTCTCAATAAACACACTTGCACTGGAGCTATATCTACATGTATGTATGTATGTATGTTCTCTTCTGGTATAGATTTTTTTTTTAGGTTCTTAATTCTGATATTTGTTCGTGATATACTCAACCATGTGTGTTTATTCATGAAAAAAGGCAATAGTGCATGTTAATAACATCTATTAGCAGGCAAGCTTTTCGTTTTGTATAATCTGCTTTTATTGGTAATCAATATATTGAATCACATGAAGGCCAGCATTGGTTTGTCGATAGATTCTAAGTATTGACAGGTTAATGCAGCAGTTTATCTCAAGGGTCATTAATGACTATTATTTAGATCTATCCACGTTTATATTGGCAATATCGAGTTCGAATAAATCTTAATGTCGGCATTTTCAATATAAAATCCACATAAAACAAAATAGTTATACATTGAACGTTTGACTACCACAATCTAGCTAATTTCCGCTTCTTGATATACATGTCTTACATGTATAAGGATAAAATGAACTGAAGAGCACACAGCTGTTGCACGTTTCTCATCTGTTGAAACGTGATAATGAACTATGTTAACCGTGTGGCATCAATACGCATAAAGGCGGCGTAAGGGCTGTATCGCAAATTGCCAACAACAACAAAAACACATTACAAAGGTACATTGGCTTAAAGACAGTTTTCACACGGTCGAGTTTGGTGAAAATTTGCCGTGTGCGGCTCTTCACATGTTTCCGTTACACAAACACTAGACTTTGTCATGTGAATTGCAATATGCCAAATAAGGCAAACGATTTTAAAGCAACAAACGGTATAACACTATTATAACCTGGCTGTACATATACAGATTATTTTAACAATAACGAATTGTTTACGGTAAAAGGCTTGTGTAGACTAAACATTGCACATTTAAAGTTTGACCTACAATATTCGAAAATAAGCGCTGTCTATGTACTAATCATACTGCCATCATCCTCGCCGACAGAGCTGTGAAGCTGTACATATTTTAAACGATGTACGAATATTTTTCTTCGCACGATAAAATAAGCAGAACGCTATACTAGATTAAATTCGATTAACATTAATAAATTCTAGATAATCAGACTCAAACCCGGTTTCCACATGTATACTCCTTCATCTGAGCGAAATGTATAGGTCACAATTCGGTATTTGGAGGTTAATCCCGTTGAACTCAAACAAAATTACGTCAGGTTTCTGAATTAGAATATGTGTCAACTAAGAAAGTGCTGTCCCAAAATAGTATAAATAATGTCACTACCACTGACCACTTGTCCTTGTGTACAATCAGCTTGAATTTCTCATAAATTTATTTCCGTGAGTTGATGAAGTATTTGACAAGACTCCCCCACTGATAGGGATAATTCTTGCACAAATTTGAAAATGTTCGCCAAAGATATTAAACTGTTAATAACGTCGTTAAAGGTACGCCAATCAGGTTTTGCGCATGTGTTATTTTTATACTTCCAATGTAATAAAGCAGAAAGTTGGTAAGAGGAAAAATATTTTTTAACTTTATGTGCTGTTCTCGTCCATCATTTGTGTTACTTATCGGTAGGTTTACGAATGAAGTGGAAATCGGCATTTTTCAACGATTAATTGTCAAATTGGGGACTGTGATTGTATGTGCTGTTTGTTTATGCGATATTTTGGCTAAAATACACTTTAGGTAAAAATAGAATTGCAGTCAGAATTCGGACAATGTTTTTTGCTGGTCGGTTGTACGAATTGTTGTAAAATTCATTTCAATATGCTTATTCAGTTTGCGTTGTAGAACGATAAAACAATATATGAGAGCGCTACCTTACTACATGATTGAGATATACATAATATTTATTTTCAACAGGTTGAATAGTTCTCGGAATATTCTCTAGTAATCAAATCATGACACATATATTTCTTTTTTAACTGTAGGATTGCAACAAGCAAGTTTATTATGCTATGTAGAAGAGTAACAGAATCATAAGGTACAACTTTGTAACTGATAGGCGTGTCATCCAGGGCCGGTTGTTATTAACTTTTTAGACCAGTCTTAGACTATTTAGACTGGTTTAAGACTGATATTAAAACATAAGACTGTTGTTCAACATTGTCTTAAAGTTAAACCAGACTAAAATCATGGTTACGGCTAGCTCAACTTGAATACTGGTCTGATGGTGTATTAAAACTAGTCTTCAGTTAGCTGGGGACGCCTTTGCATGTTTAACAAAGGAAATTAAAATAACGCAAAATAACGGAAGTAACGTCATGACGTCATGCTATTCGCGTGAAAGAAATGTGGAACGGGCTGATCTCAAATCTTACATGTTATGCTACTCCAGGTTAAAAAGGAAATAACAAAAAAGAATGCATTGTGGGATGTTCGATATGATAAGACTGGTCTTATCTGTGTTTACTTTGGTCTTAGCTAAAACCTGTCTTAAATAAATTTGAACAACGGTCTTAGGTACTTGGATTAACTAAGGCCAGAGTAATGAATTTAAGCCTGGTTTAACTTTAAACCTGGCTTAAAGTTGAGACACTTTTGAACAACCGGCCCCAGGTTGGCGGAAAAACATGAGCAGTTCTAAAGAGCCAAAACATGACGGACAGACATTTAGACACGCGGAGCGATTTATTATTTTTTGTATGTTCTTTATTTCCACACTTCATTTGACACAATTGTCCATACTAAAATCACATAATGGATAATGGCTAAGTTACCCGACCTGGCGGATGGTGTCCGTATAAGCCTATACAACAAAACCCTGGATGACTACCTGTGAATATTGTAATATTATTGTCACCACTAATATACAACTAGCTACAAAGACATCATTTCATCATGCTAAGCCTTCGACGTCCAGGAGATATTTGGACTGTTGCTCCGAACGGACGGTGATCGATTATAATGCCTGCGAGATGTAGAGTACCCCAGTATATAGGAAGGACTTGTGGAAATCAAGTTAATTTATTCTAGCAAAATCCTGTTGGTGACATCTCCGTCAGTCGAAACACAGTTAACCCCCAAACCTTTTAGACATACATCAAACACGACATCTGTCTGTATGAATAAACCCTATATAGTGTCAAATAGAGGTCAATGTGACTTATTATATTTTGTCAGCTGGTCACTGATTTCTAGAGTGAAACGTGTTGCCAGACCACTTACCGATAATACTGACTTCGATGGCATCTTTTCCAGATTAGAAAGGATATTTTGTAATGTTTTTTTTTTTTAACATTAGTAAGCTATGGTTTAAATTGAAAAAATGGTATATTTGTAAGGGATAAATAGAGGATGCTACTTTGTGAAGGAGTTCGGGATGGGAAGGATCACCCGACAGACGCGAATCATGTTATGTGTAATAGTGCCTTATGATTTATAAAACAAATCAACTCATATATAACGACGATGGAATCGCAGATCAACTGTGAGCATGACAATGTCAGAATGAGACTGTCTATTTTAATTCAGTATATCCATATTTGGCATTTTTTGTAGAACGATGGATTCCTTCATTGAATCTGTCAAATTGAATCAAACGAAAGTGTTGTTATATTGCAGTGAGAAATCACTATTATGCGTGAACAGAACCCTAATATTTCATTGGTATATACATACATTTTAGTTCTGTCGGGTGTCAACTAATAATAAACCTCAACATTCAAACTTTTGTCCAAATGTGCTGGAAAATGTGTGCTGCAAGATATGTTAGCAAGATAATTTTCAGAAAGTCCCAATGTTTGCATACGTTTTACTTTTGTTTACATTTGGAAGATGTACAAACCATATTATGTAGGCCATTGTTTGCTTCTCAATATTACATAAAGTATGTTTATGACAATATTGTAAAACTGACAGTGTTTTCGGTAAACAAAGGAAAAATCGTGTTATGAATATTACCGAGACAGATGTTTCCTTATTAGCAAAAGCGAGAAATCCGAGTGCAAATAAAAACACGTGGACAAGAACTCGACAAGTATACCCAGCGTAATGACAGTTATTTACAATATTGTGTCTCAGGCGATTGTGGCCGATCGTATTATAGATCATTTGATCTAATAGGGAATAACACCTGATCCAATTATACTCCCATGAAATAAGAAATGACAGGAAAACAACACGTGAAGAAGTTAACACGTTTAAAGTAATGCCCTTAGTGAATCTCCCACGCATGGCACGTTCAACCGTATCATAAATAATATGTAAAAACAGCGCTGTATAACAAATATTGTTCTATTCGAAATGGGATATTGATTATCTAAAATTATGTTATATTGTGTAATCGAAATACATTACAAATATACTTAGTAATACAACATATTGTGATGTGATACGATATTATATCTGACATTATATAAGAATTTTCATTTATTTTTAAAACACTTCATTAATATTTATTGACAATGTTATCTCATTTCCTAAAATTTTACTTAATTACTCTTTATAATAAGCTTGACCAACGTAAGGCATGTTAATAGTATGATTATATTTGGCTGCCAAGCCGTGAATCAGCTGGTTTCACATTAGACCAGCGAAACGTCTCCAATGTACCGTGTATCAGCTGGCTTCACATTGTATTACCAAAGCGTCTTCAATGTACCGTGTATCGACTGGTTTCACATTATACCGCCGAACCTTCTTCACTGTGCCGTATTTCGACTGGTTTCACATTATATTTCCAAATCGTCTCCAATGTACCGTGTATCAACTCGTTTCGCATTATAATAACAAACCGTCTTCGATATACCGTGTGTCGGATGGATTCAAAGTATACTATTGGACCGTCTTCAATTTACCTTGTGTCGGCTGGTTTCAAATTAGATTACAAACCGTCTTCAAAGTACCGTGAGTCGGCTTGTTTCACCTAAGACTACCCAACCCGCTTCAATGTACCGTGAATTAGCGAGTTTCGCACTAGTCTTCCAAATAGTATTTAATGTACCCTGAATCAGTTAGTTTCACACTAAAGTATTGAGCCATCTTCAATGTACCGTGAATAAGATGGGTTCGCATTAGACTACTGTACCGTCTTCAATGTACCATTTATCGACTGGTTTCACATTAGAATACTGACCGTCTCCAATGTACCGTGAGTCGACAGTAGACTATTGGACCGCCTTCTATATACTGCTAATCCGAGCCCATCTTTCCACCCGAGGTACGAGACAAGGGACTAAAATTGATTGAGTATACCGCGTGGTGGTTTCTATGACGAATCGTCCAGGGTCACACTAGATTAACGAAATGTCTTCAATGTACCGTGTATGCGCCTGTGTCACACTAGGCTACGCAACCGTTTGCAATGTACCGTGTATCGACTGGTTTCACATTGGACTGTCTAACCGTGTTTACTGTATCCTGTATCGACTGGTTTCACAATAGATTGCCGAACTGTCTTCACTGTACCATGTGTCGACTGGATTCCACTTATAATACTTTACTGTCTGCAGTGCACGGTGAGTGGGCTGGTTTCACAGTATACTATTGGGCCGTCATCAATGTACCTTGTATGGGCTTGTTTTACATTAGACTAGAGACAGCGAGTAGGCTTGTTTTACACAAGACTACCGAAAGCACCGTGTATAGACTGGTTTCACCTTAGACTGCAAAACCGTCATCAATGTACCGTGAGTCGGCTGACATTAACGATAGCAGGTTTACTGTACTTGGCAAATAACGCGAGAAAGTACGAAAAAGCCAATCATGCACCTTACTCCTAAAAAAATGACGTTTATCAGAGGACTTATTACGACACACAGATATTTTAATACATAAAATAGTTTGGTGCCCCCTTGTATACTTATATAATTTATGCAATAAGAATATCATTTTGTTTTTGTAATGAAACTAAGCTTACAGTAAGCTTACAGGAGAATAATTAATGTTTTTATTATTATACTTGCATTGTCTATCTAAATTTGAACAGTGTTTTTCTTTTTTTTGTTTTATCAATTACAAAGTCTTTGATAAATTCCGTGATAAACTCTCTTGATGCCAGAGATAGCTTTTTTTGCCCATTGGTTAATCCAGCCATGTCCATTCCAATTAATCCAGTGCTAGTCAGTTCAGGTAGTTGAGCACTCTCTCCCTCTCCTTCCACTCAAATACCAACCACCCCAACTCCCAAAATGTTTGCAAACATATGCTCAAATTTGCATAAGTTGTAAAGAAGTTAAGCATTAGAGCAATCGACCCTGTCGGGAGGCTTTATTTAAAAACTCTCCAAATTGGCGGATTTAGACATCACCTCAATGTCCCCTAAATTGCTGTCATAAATGGGCTACATTTTGTGCAGAGTTCATTCTCCACGTTTAAATCGGTAATTATAGTCTTTTGAAAACTCCAATATGAATACTTCATCAAAAATCCTCAACATTTACTACCTCTGCATGCGTTCCTGTTTGGAGTCTTGGTCATGCCGAGTTACCGATTCCCCCGGGGTTCTCAAATGGAATCTTTCATGAGAAAACATATGCTGTTTGTACACTCTGTTGGTGCAAAGGTTTTTTTTTTGTAGTATACAATCACTACAGTCACTACAATATCCCGTGAGATTGCTGTTTTGTTCACGGTCCAGCATAGCAGTTGATGATATAACATTTGTGAATGACTCCATCAAGTATGTTTCAGGAAGTACATTGTTGAATTGAACACAATTTATAAAACAATCTATTCCATCTGTGCCTATAAAAGACACACCACACTCCGACCTTTGACTTCCTGGGATAACGGCGACTGTATTATCGAAAATATCCAGTATGCCTTATAAAGCTTCATTATTCTTGAAGTTAACCAAATACATCTACATTTGACGTCGTGTTTAACGCTATCGATTGGATAAAGTTATTCATGACATTCGAGTCCCACATTGTGGCATAAGGTACGTGCTTAGCCATTTAGGCTTTATCGTAATCGTAATTTTTATTAAGGCGTAGCATTTCTGCCTTTTGCCAACAAACCATGACTGAAACACATAAATACACGTATGACAGTACATATGCATACACATGGCGGATTCCTAAACACTATATTCGAAGATAGACATAGTCATGTTATCATCAATCTTTTGTTTTAAAAAAATTACATGTGCTTATAAATTAATAGTCAGCTCTCATTTCCAAAGCAGCCTGTATATATCGCGATAGACGTCTTAATTTACCTCTTTGTGTATTGGACAATAGCTGGACACATTTATAGACACTTGGCTTCTTCCAATAATATTGGTCGATATACAGTATACAGAGAGTATTAGACAAGGGACAGACGAGTAAAAAATGAAACATCCTCAATATCATTCAGTAAACAAAAAGTACATTTCATTTCATTTCTCGCTACTCTATTGCTGCCGTGTCTACCGGTTTCAACCAGGAGCCTATGAGATGAAGTTCTTATCCTACCTAATTCAGATCTCTGTCTATAATTGCAAACTGGCTTTCAAAAGATAAGGTTCAAACCCAAAAGAAGGCTTTAACTCTTAACTCGGTGACTCTAATTCCATATACCATTCAGAAATAAACATATCCTTTAGTCTTAATTTTAATTCACACAAGAATTGTTGCGTATTTATTAAATCAGGGTAAGTAAACACATATCCAAATCCGGCTGTGTTTGACATTTGTTGTAATAATGATACCCAATTGATTTCTTTTGTCTGTGCTAAGTCACATAGTTTTTATAAACGCTATTTAGAATACAGTTGTCCGTGTATATGAGTTTAAACCAATACCAATAAGTGTAGTACAATGGCAATCTACCTACCTCACCATAGATGGCTGCATTTGGCGTAAATGTATTTACATTCAGAATTTGTCTACAAAATTGTACTCGTTCTATAATTTGACCTTTGTGGAACCCCCAAACCCCACAACCGTAGCTGAGTGTAGCAACCACAAATGTATAAAATAGTTCACATTGCAATTTACAATCTAAGCCTAACTCCTTAACATTATGTAACAAAACATTACTACCTCTTAGACCTTTATCTGCTATTATATTTTGCGCACGCCAGAGACTTCCATTTTAAGAAAACAGTAACCTTAAATAGACAAATGATGTGACTGTCTCAATGTGTGTATCATTGTAAACCCAATTTTCATTCGTTAATGCTGGACCACCAAAATGCTTATTGTCCTTTTAACGTTGTCATCAATGCACACTTGTTGAGAATAGGACT
>JAVFBW010115512.1:0-15659 GCA_034783835.1 Mopalia ciliata | reverse complement strand
CAAAGGGGCAGAAATATCTTACAATATTTTAGTTAACTTTTCTACAGCTTTGTCGACTTCGCCTTCAAATATCCTCACTCAACTGACTCAGTGTGTCTCTTTTCGACTCGAGCTGCTACAAAATCATTCAAACCATGTGATTTCCATTTTACCCTTTCGTGTTTACTTTTACTATATTCAGAACTGCGTTGTAAAATAGGACTTTGCCATTTTAAACCAATCTCGAAAGCCAGAGGGCAATGGGGAGACCACTTGGTCTGGTCCATGACTATGAAATCATTTACATTTTTTAACGACTCTGGTTGTGTAAGTAAGTAGTCAATTACACTTCTTCCTGTTGGACCACAGTGAATAAACTTTCCTATATCATTATCTTTCCCTATTCTTCCATTGCAGACTCTCAGTCCCGTTGATTTACAAACTTCAATTAATTGATTACCAACATTATTCTCTTTTTATCCATTGACTTTCTAGATATTGGGATAACTGGGGGTATATCATTATCATATATGTCAAACAATAACAATGGTTCTTCATACTCAATGTAATCTAATTTTTCCCCAATAGGACAGTTAAAGTCGTCGCATAGAAAAACAGTCCCTAATCCATCGTATATTAATGTCCGATGTTATATCATCAAAAATATTATCATTATACACAATATAATAAGTTGATCCTTCGGGAGGAATGTACCCACCGCCGAAATATATGTTATCGACAGTTTCAAGTTTAATCCAGACACAAATGTTATTTTTTTAACACAAGTAATTCCGGCTTTAAGTTCATGTCTGTAATAAACGATGATCCCACAACAGTGTCGTTTAGCTCGTTCGTGTACATAACTGCGTGGCGAATGTATACATGTATATCCATCTAGTGTACCGATGTCTCAGAAGTTTCAGATAAAATAATAATGTCAAAATTCTTGAAAAAAATCACAAAAGTTAGGATATCTCTTTACAGCCTCAGTTAACTCTTCTACATTCCACGATAAAACTTTAAGTCCATTGAGTAGTCTATCCTCTTTTTTTGCGTTATTGTCTTCTGTCGTCTCTGAAACGTCGATCATGTAATTCCTCTCTGTTCTCAGGATAAACCTCTGCACCATTTACTACCAGCCGTCGCCCACGCCAGTAAACATGACAGTTATTTTCACGTGCCGTATAATAATATTACAAGAAAGCCGGTAGTGTTAACCGCGGGATGTTTTGTCGGGCATGCGTCGAAATCAACCAAAGTACTCCGCGGATTTGTATTATAAAAACCCACATGAAACAAGCCTGTTTCTTTGCTAAAATTTAATTTAAACTAAACACTGCACCTTTGTCATGTATGACTGTAAGTATTTTTAAAAAATGTAGCTCCACTGACGTCATCATATCAACGCAAGAATAGCCTTCAGACGTAAACAATAAACATGTAGATAACTCAGTCATATGGTAAAGTAAATATGTTCCGAGTTACCTCCCTTGAAATGATCACAGTACGTGAGAGGTTATTTAAAGTACGGAAATGGCCGAAGATGTTGAGACATGGGGCGTAAAGCATGTACCGCAAATAACCTCCGACGTAACGCTCAGTTCAAAGTCCGGCCGATATTGAATATTCATGAGCTACACCGCTCTCCACTGTTTGGAGACACATCTGAGTATGTTCCCATGCTGTTCGCTGCAATGACATATATACAACGTTATATATAGGTCATTGGTTTGCTGTACTCGCGCCAAAATGTATTTGCCCGTCGTGGCTTACAAATACAGTGTGTATGTTCCTTATACCCCTGAGTTCCTAGTTTGTTCAACAGTTCACTTGTCAGTTAGCTATCTCCGTCTTCTAGTTATCAAACGGATAAACGAAACCGATTTACTTTCATCAAACTGAGTTATCCACGTATTTTTTGTTTACAAACAAAATTTGAATTATTTGCAATAAGTCACCATAAAAAAGGTACAGTGTTTTCTTTAAATGTAATTTTATTCGAGAAACGGGCTTGTTGGGTGTGTTTTTTGTGCAAATACGCGTAGTACTTTGGTTGATTTCGACGCATGCGCGACAAAACATCCGGCGGTTGACGTTACAGGTTTTCTTGTAGTATTATTGCTTCCATTCACCTCCGAGATAACTGTACCGGTACGGAGAGTGTCGAAAGATTTTCGGACATGGGGCGCGTAAAGGTCCTATTTTCTTGTACCGCTCACGGGCTCGAGTGCGTCTGTTGACCACATCTTTATGAGGAAGTTTCACCAAGTGGTTGTAGCAATCACCGGGCCGGATTTTCGCTGTGTTTAAGAGAGGTACACTGTATAATGGACTATATCCGGCGTCATAAATGAATCACCCATAAGTACGGCGTTGAAACCCAAATCTAACAAAAAATCTTCGACCGAAATAGGGGTTAGCGTTGCATATCACTCGATTAGAACATGAGGACAACGTGCCTTCCAGTAGCCACGTTTCGCCGAGAGACTTATACAAATTTTTTTTAAATTTAACTCAATTAGTCGCGATAATGTCCTTGGGCTATTAGTGGTACATAAACAACATACCAAATTCCCTTTTATCTTACCCCGTTAAATTCTCTTCTTTCACTAATAAAAATAAGTCCCTTGATAATTGTAGAAACACATAAAGAGTCAATTCCATTATAAATATCCGGTCATTACATTATTCTCGTTGGTGATTATGATCTGTGTTTCTATGACGTCGACTCGAACGATACTGTTGTTTATCATGAGCTCTTTTTAACACAAGAAAATTAGCAAAGTACTACACCTAAACGATTAAAATAGACACTCAGAATAGTTTCAAAGCTTCAAGGCAAAGTACAAATCTCCCCGAAACTTCATAAAATATTATGAAATACATCGACAGCTGATATGGCCTCCATGTTTTGTGTGAGATTATTTAAAATAGCGGTAATTGTCTACCTTGAATAAAAAAAACGTAATATTTTTACCATTACTTCATGCTCCCATTTAAACTCTGATTTAATTTATCAGCTTTGATTATTTTTTACGAAATAATACTGGAAATAAAGCTAACAATAATATATTTGAAAGAAAAAACTACGTTTTCTTTCCAGATTTGTGCTATTTTAGCTTTACGTTTTGCTTGTTATCTAATTTTTTATATCGTAAATGCGGCAGAGGTGTACAGCTTTTGTCAAGCTTGGCGGCGCCCATGATGTGATAAACCAGTTTTTAAATCATGTTTACTCCGTACTCTCTCTATTTCAGTTGAATAAATAGTGGGAATCCATATTCATGGCTAATAAAGTTGAACATAAGCAATACTAGCGAGATTCGATTATCCTCCATTAAAGTTTTTACGCTTAGGCATGGTTTCCGCCACGCATAATCTGAAATCAGGCAACTTGTATGGCTAGAGGATTCAATACCGATGTGAATACGGTCAACACGCAGTTTAACTAGAATCAAAATGAAATTTCATGCTGCCGAGTCTCGGTATTTTTATTGGTGAATCGGATCAAATATACCGAAGCAAAAATTATTTCATATAATAAAAAGATATAAAATACGGTACACAGAACGGATAACTTTGCATTTTATGGCTTCAGATGAAATTTGATCGGATATTTAGACTTTTTATCGATCAAGGTAGATCTATTATTGGCACATTAACATGCTGTTCACCACAAATATCATATAGTTTTATTATTTAGTGCAATCCTTTTTACCACGAGGTTATATATTTTAAGTTTTATATATAATTTGTTATGGATAGTTAAGGCTTCTACCGCTAGTCAGGATTTGTTTGTTTGTTTGTTTGATTGGTGTTTAACGTCGTACTCAAGGGAAAATGCTACTCTTAACTTTTCTTGGACCCTTGTTTGTAACTATTTTTTTTTTCAGATGGGTTGAGATTTTTTTTCTAAACTTTTTAGACGAGTATTTAAACTAAAATAGCGCCACAGGGTTTTTCTAAATTCAAGTTAGTTTTTGCACAATAGATAAAAACATGTAAAAAATAAAAATATCCCCTAAAAAAATATTTGCTTAGTATCTTCAAAACGAAAATCAATATCAAAAAACTGCAAGCCGTTTTTTTTAAATAATGGCTTCAAGATTGTCTGTGCCAAATTTCAAAGACTTAGTGCAAATAGAAACGAGAAATAAACGTTTTAAACGATAAAAATCAAGAAAAACAAAAGCTAAGAAAACAGTCTTAGGACATACATAAGTGTTAAAATGTTTTAGCATTTCAATATATCATACAAAAGAGCTAAAAAATATGTGAATATGCCATAAAGCTCAAATTTTGATATAAAAATTGTTAATATTTTTTATTTAAAATTGTGTCAATATGAATAATATACAATCATTCATAAAAATTAGAATTGTATGATACACACGGATCCGTTTAAGGATCTTGATGACAACATCGGCAGCAATGTTGTCAAACATGTCCTTCATAGAGGAGACTGTGTAGAGCTGTAGAGCCTAACGATGGCAAAGTTCACACAGTCAACCAATATGTGTTTGATGTCGTACACACAGCCACAAACCTCTTATTTTGGTTCCAATTCATCATTATCAAGAAAGTGTTTTTTTATGAGGTGACTGTGGCCTATACGGCATCGCGTTAGAAGCACCTGGTTCTTTCGAGACATTCCATGGGAGTAAATATTTTGACCAATAACAGGATGTATGTCGTGAAGCTTGCATGACAAGGAGAAATATAGTTTTATATATTGCGTTCATTTTTTTTATACATAATTATAAAACAATGTCTTTAAATGGCAGTTTTAACTCCGACATTTGAGTGAGGCAGGCATCACAGATTTCGTTCACACCTTTGTTAATATACGTCTTCAAAGGTCTTCAACTGAAAAGTCCGGTAATATCCAACAAAGCCATATCCATTTTGAAAAAGACCAGCAACCTCCTCATCAAAGAAAGGATCGCTCATTACAGGAAAACTAAAGCAGTGACCTTAAACAAAATCAAAGCTATACAAACATCATTGGAAGACTCACTCTAATGTAAAACAAAGACAGAAGAAGAAACTTGATCAACTAGTTACGTTAAGAAAACCTTTGTCAACATAAGCTCCAAGTCATTGGCAGAACACCAGACATCCCTTATATCAAAGCTATACAAACATCATTGGAAGATTCACTTCGCAAGTTTGCGTTCCACACAGGCCAAGTCTAACCAGAAATTGGACTCCTATGTAAATCAAAGACAGAAGAAGAAATTTGACCAACCAATTACCTTAAGAGAACCATTGTCAACATTAGCTCCGAATCATTAACAGAACACCAGACATCCCTTGTAACAAAGCTATACAAACACCATTGGAAGACTCACTTCGCAAGTGTACGTTCCACGCAGGCCCACTCTAACCAGAAATTAAACTCCAATGTAAAACAAAGACAGAAGAAGAAATTTGATCAACCAGTTACCTTAACAGAACCATTGTCAACTTAAGCTCCAAGTCATTGGCAGAACACCAGACATCCCTTCTATCAAAGCTATACAAACATCATTGTAAGACTCACATCCCTTCTATCCAAGGCCTCGATACCCCTTACTCAACATGTATATACATTCTTTGCTGGTTGATGTCAATTTGTACTTGAAAACGATCTCTGGGATGATATAGAAACCTAGTATCCAATGAATTAAGAAATTGTTCCATACTTAAGTCTTTCCATGTTTTGTTAATGACTATCAGTAGTCCTAATAGGGGCATGAGTATTTGTAAACAGGTGAGTTCTACCACCTACTGTTCAGTTCAAATACACATCCCCAACGGTCATGCAATTGATCTGTTGGCCTTTTGCTAATTAGTTTGTGGAAATAGTCAGCAGGTAGTCAGTTGAGGTGAGACAATCTCCTTAATCCCTTCCGCCCTTCGATATACATACTTTTTGAAGCACATATTTAAATCTAAAAAAACATTCTAAACTACTTCATTTTTTAGGCAGACTTTTTGCATTATCAAGATTTGGAAAAGAAGATTTCAGAAAGGCAAAAAAAATTGACCCCTGACTAATGGAAGAGTCCCTAATTTAATAGTATAATCCAAAATGTTAAATCTGATTTCCAAGTCAACGCGAAGTAGACGGAAACACGTTAGCCTATCCGTTCGGAATATCTGGTTTATTTAGCCCCCAGGAGAGGATGTGGGATTTGTTACAAAGATAAATCCTCAAAAGCGCTTTAGTCAAATGGCCTTATCGTCAGTTAATTAAATTTGCTTGAAGCATTCCTGTATAGCTGTGTTATTTTGTTGACTTGTGTTTGGAGCAAACAAATCGGCACAATAAGCTCAAATGAGAGGTCAAGGCTGTGAAGATCGACGGATTATAGAAAATGGATTAGCAATTTATTACGAAAGCTATTAAAGCTAGATAAAAAAACGTACAAAATTGCACTTTGTTTTTTTCTTCAAGCAATGACAAGTCTGCCTTCTCAATGTTTTCCATTTTTAATATCGTTTTATTTGTATTGTATGTGGGTGTGTGTTGTTGTATATGCCAAGAAATGTATTTAAAAAATTTACCCATGTAATTTTGTTATGTTCCAATTTGGATATAAAAAAGATTTTTTTTATATACAGTTGCTAGTATTGCATTTAGTATGTATAATTGACAATTAGGGTAATATAATCTATTCTGTATTGAGTAACAAAGCGTTGGCATAAATCATTTCTATGAACGGTCATGTCAATAAATCAAATAAGAAAGAAATAAAATAAGTCCCAATCCCGTCAGTCACATAACAAAATACAGGGTAAACCCCGATAGTAGGTGTATACTACGGTATCTTCGCCTGCTAAGTAATACATCCAGGTACTTCATCTATGTAGAAAGATCAAAGGTACAGATATAACACAACAGATATATATCACCAAACATATTTGTTATGGGATGTTATTTGTTATAACAGACAGTCAGTATTTAGATAAGATAACTAAACAGTTGGATATTAGACTATTACAGAAATAACAGAACAAAACAGTATACAATCGTAAAGCATTTATAAAAGCTGCTGGAAAAAGGTTTTATGAGAAAGGGGAAATATGACAACAATTTAAGGATACCGTACTTGGGAAATTGCCTACTCCTCAGCTGTTTTTATACCTACAGAACTGATTTTTTCACACTTCATTTTAACATATAGAACTAAAAAAACAGCCATTCAGATTTTTAATATCTTTTTTCGTTTCTTAGATAACAATATATGAAGAGGTAACAAAAATGTACTTTTTTATGCAAAATATTTTTTTCTGTAAGTTTAAGAAAGAAATAATTTACTTATTATTGTTCTGCAGAAAAAGACGATTCAGAATATATATACATGTGTTGCAAAATTCAAACTAGTTTAGAAGTAAAACGGCGAAACGTAAAAACACTCTGAAGGGGGGGTTAGAGTATCCTTAAAAAGCTATATTGTACATGATGGTTACAAAATGATTAGGGGTTGGATTAAGGCCAATACCTATGCTACATGTAATTATCGTCTTCCGTTTTTCTCTCTCAGCTCTATGAGATTGTCCGGAAATTAGAATGTTTGAAGTATAAGAAGTTTTACGGTATTTGGTGTTACAAAGTACACTAAAAAAGTAAGTTTTTGTTTGATTGGGGTTTAGCGTCTTACTCAATGGTATTTTACTTATATGATGACGCGCCAGCCCAATGGGTGAAGGAAGCCACCCTCAACACCACTGGCAAAAAAAAAAAATGCAGGACGGGACGAATACATTACGACAACAACAGGACGCAATAAAGACACCACAAACAGATCGGCTGTCTGTTCCCCTTTAGGTCTGAGAGCACCAGGGCAACAAGAAGCTCCAACCAACCGACCGCCTAAAAAAATAAGAACTGTTTATTTGTTGTCTTACCATTCTACCATTAGTGGGTATTTTTCTTCTATCGTCATATCTGGGTCTGTCTCAATAGGGTAATATTTGTTTCTGTTTTCCTGTGCCTGGAACGTAAACAGTGAAATTGTTTACAAACAGTTACAAAATATTTATTTGTTTGGTGTTTAACTCAATCATGAAGGTTACCTCATTCATATGACAGTGTGTAGCTCATTGGGCAAATCTCATTTTCACTGGCACCAAGTCAATAAATAGTTTTAAGAAATCATTGAGGCCAGACTAGATTAGCTTACTGTTGCCTGTAGCCCATTAAACATTAAAAATAACGCATTTATCAGATTAAAATGCTTTAAACTGGCCATATACATGTATTTTCTAAAGATATTTTAAAAATAATATTTCCCAAGCTATACACTGATCACATATTATTTCAAGATATTTAAAAAATACTGGGGTTTAACGTCGTACCCAAGGGTATTTCACTTATATGACAACGTGCCAGCCCAATGGGGGAAGGAAACCACCCTCGACACCACTGGCAACAAACAAAGACAAGATGGGACAAATACAAGACGACAGAACAAGAAGCAATACAGACAGCACAAACAGATCGGCTTCCTGTTTCCCTGATTGTCCCAAATGCAGCTTTCTTTCCCAACGCTGCTTCTGTTAGTTTAATTGATCATAAATTATGAAATGTCTACATATAAAAATGTGGATAGAACTCTACAAAAGCTCACCATAAATTTTCAAATAAATATATAAATAAATAAATGTAGAGACTGAAAAAAAACAAACAAAACATTTTATAAATGTTATCAGGGATTGGGTGTTTGTTTGTTGTTTTGTGGTTTAATGTCGTACTCAAGAGATTTCACTTATATGACGACAGATTTTCCACTTCACACTATTCCTTGCCTTTTCACGATGGAAAACCAGGAGGAAATAGCGTAAAAACCTCCCCCGCCATTGCAGGAGCCCAATCTTGTGACCCACTAATATACGTGATGGTCCTGTGAATGATACATCGAAGTAAGCTTTAGAAAACGCACTCGCTAACCACAAAGCCACAGTCAAGTGCCTTATTAGGGATTAAAACGTTCTTGCGAATGTGGACATTTTTACAAGTTAAAGATCTTTTCGGGGCGAATTTATTAAAGGTTTTAGAATTTGACTCCTTCAAACCTTATTAGTTCAACTGCTGCATACTAAACTTCCGCATATGATGAAGTTATTCATGAATTGAAAGTACACTTTTTGGGTGTTTTAATTAGTTTAATTAGACCTATTTATAGGTTTCTCAAATTGTTTGCAGTCTTTGTCTAAATTTGCATTTTGCTACTGATTTTGACAACTTTTGTCATCCGATAATCAATGAGGTTTGAAAATGCAAATGTTAGGTTATCTCACAAAAGTTTGGGGGATCGATTTTGAAAACGGAAAACCGGGAGGAACCCTCGTAAAAACCACCCCCGCTATTGCCAGAGAAGATAACAGCACAGACCTGACCCTATCTCTGAGAGCCCGGAGTAATAGCTCCCTCCAGTTAAACCAGTGACCCTTGACTACTATTTGGGGGGATAAAGAAACTGTACATCTACCGAAATTAGTTTGTTTGTTTGATCGGAAGTTAAGATCGTCCTGGAAGGCATTTCATAAATGATGACAGACGTCCATTTAACATTTTTCTTTGCTTAAATACAGTAGAAAACCAAAAACCCGCAATCATACAACACTTTATAGTTATTTTATTGTTTTAACACCAAATATAAACAGTCAAACTAACATGGTAAGAGTGGTGGACTGACAAGCTAATAACAGTCAGTCAGTCCTCCAGGGGCCGGTTGCTCAAAACCAAGATTAGTCGCTAATAGCAGATTAAAACACTAATCTAGGATTAGAGACAGGCCTTCAATATGGAGTGACGTCAACTAATCTAGGATTAAAATTAATAGTGCTTTGAACAACTGGGCCAAGGTAATTAAACAAAGTCAACTAATCTAGGATTAAAATTAATAGTGCTTTGAACAACTGGCCCCGGGTAATTTAACAAACCCTGAGTACTTACTATGGCAGGTATCACACCTTTCACCTTCATGAACAAACTTGGACAGTGTCATGTCGAAGTCAGCTATCACCTGAACAACAGAAAACAATCAGTGAGCGGTGTCGTTATCATTTGTACATGAATTTCACTATTTTTGGCTGATATACATAGCCTGATTCTATGGATTTCCAAGAAGTTTTTGGATTTGTGTTTAACGTCATACTCAAGGGTATTTCCCTTAAATGATGACCAATTGTCCACTATACACTTCATCTTGTCTTATTATGGTGTAAAACCGAGAGGAAACCTCGTAAAAACCAGTCCCTTGATTGCAGTAGCCACAAGGTTTGACTCGTTTATATACCTGATGGACAACAGGCAAACTTGATCCGGTGAATCAACGGTACATCAAAGCAGGATGGATAGGGTACACCCTATCACTTAGCCAGCTTAAGTGTGATGTGGACAAGTTTTGAGAAAAAACAAATTTAAATGTTAAATAAATTGTTGAAGGCAGAGAAAGCTTTCAATTAATCCATACCAATATCATTAACATCATGAAGCTATGAACTATATAATAAATATATCATATATCATGTGAGGTCCTATGCTTTAACACAGATCAAATCAGAAGGCCTGTAGTCGCTTAGTTTTCTTTCATGAGATTGTTTGTCCGTTTGTTCGATTGGTTTGTTTGTTTGATTGGGTGTAACGTCTTACTCAAGGGTATTTCACTTATATGAAGATGTGTCAGCCCAATGAGTGATGGAAACCCCCCTTGACACCACTAGCAACAAACAAAGACAAGACGAAAAAATACAGGATGTTGGGGTTCAACGTCATACTCAAAGGTATTTCTCTAATTTGATGACGGACTGTCCACTAACTTGCCTAATTACAGTAGAAAACCAAGAGGAAACCTTGTAAAAACCTAGCATAAATTTACAGCATTAATATACTGTAATTGTACAGAGGGCCTGAAACGGCAAGATAAGAGGCAAGGAAAAATATAATTTAAATTTTATATAGAAACTTAAATGTAATACTTATACAAAAAAACCTCCTACATTTAAAAATTGTTTTACCTGTAACTTTTGTGGTCCTCCATCGAATATCTCTGACAACATTTTGGCCACTTTGACCTCATCCTGAATATGAACATTATTCTGTCGCAGTTCATCAATCTAAACATTGAAAGTGAAAGTGAAATTTATTAAAACATTTGAATGGTCACTTGATTTATTAAGGTTTTTACGCAGTACAGACAAACCACACAAACCAGACAAACTACAAAACCAATACAATCAAAATTTTATATTTTTCCTATAAAATTTAATGATATTCTTGTAGTTTTTATTATTTTCCTTTCAAAAATGGTAATTTATTTTATTCAATCTACTGGCACATAAGAGACTGGAGTGGTAGATTTGACTTCTATGTTTCGCTGTTCTTAACTTTTAAGTTTTGGTAATTTTTTTTTCTCTCAGCATTTTAAATCTATTTTATCGCTAAATTAAATATCAAAAACAAAATTATTTCAACTGCTGGAAACATGTTTTCGTCAGATGAAAATAAGTTTTCATTAATCTTGAGGACATTTCAGGTTTCATGCACTCCATGCAAAGGATTATTTACCAGGTTATCAGATGAAGAAAAGCCTGGTTGACATCACACAAAAAAACACAAAAAACGACAAGCTAGGACAATCACAGAATGCAAAACAAAGACAACAGAACAGATCGACTTCTTGTTGCCTCTTAAGCTCTGAGATCATCAGTGTAACAGGATTTGTTTGTTTGATTGTGGTTTAACATTGTACTCCAGGGTATTTCACTTAATATGACAACATGCCAGCCCAATGGTTGAAGAAAACCACCCTCAACAACACTGGCAACAAATAAAGAAATGACGGGACAAATACAGGACCACAACAACAGTACGGAATACAGACATCACAAACAGATCAGCTTCCGGTTCCCCTTTAGCTATGAGAGCACCAGGGCAACATGAAACTCCCTCCAAGCACCCTCCAGTGTATCAGGAAGCTCCTGCTCATCCATCCGAAAACATTGTGCAGAGAAAAAAATATCATCAACTACATAAAGTCTCCACTAAAACTGATCTTGATTTTGAGTGGATTGATGTTTACCCCTACCAGGGCAGTTTCCAGAGTCATTTAATCCCAAATTAACGTCAATACATGTATACATGTATTACTATTTTCATTAATTCCTGTTAAAATCAAGCTAAAAGCAGATTCAGAACCCTGATTATGGTCTGAAGAATTTGGGATAGCAACCTGGGATTTTTTTCTAGAAACTGCCCTGCCTACAGATGTGTCAAGGTATTTTTTTGTTTCTTTGATGTATTTCACTTATATGATGAAGGATTGTTCATTTCCCAATGTTCCTTAAATAAATGTAAGTTGAAAACCGAGAGAAAACATTGTGACACTTTTAATGAGTTTTGATTAACTTTGGTTCTCAAGAATTTTTTAATTTAGTTTTGTTAACATGATTAATTACATGATCACACTGGCAACAAACATGATCACACTGGGGCAATGGGGCAACATAATTACATGATGTTGACTTATAGCAATAAATAAATCATTTCATGTTTATCCATATATGGCCTTTATAAATAATGTTTATAATAAAACATTAGGCCCTTTATAATAACGCATGAAAAAACAATATACATGTACATGCATTGTATAATAATACATGAAGAATTGATAATATTTGTTGTGATAGAATCAAGGGCTTAGGCAAGGACACCTATTGGACACCTTGTTTTAAGAAAACTTAACTTGCAAGAGATAGGGAAACGTAAAGTTGGACACCCAGTTACTTAAAAACAAAAGTAATATGGTCATTTTGGACACCATACTTTTGACTTTTGGCTAAGCCCCTGGATACAATACTCTGTTGACTTAACTTAAGTAATCTACATGTAGCAGTCTCTATCAATTCAAATCACTGATAAGCTTATAGATTATGATGTTTGGTCAGACTTTAATATTCAAGTATCCCTTTATAACATGCTTACAATCTACTTGAAAGATATTTCAGCAGATTAAACTGTCTACCGCATCACCATACTTGTAGCAAAACACGTTTTCATGAAAATACAATATAGTGTACATATTGTAGTCCAAAACTACTTGGCAGCAAGGCTGCCAAAGGGCTCACCTGTTCCACCAATGACAGGGAATGCACTTGTAAGATTAATTTATAGGCAGGTTATTAGCTGAACTGGTAATATCCCTCTCCCCAATGTTGTATGACATTCCCTTTCCTCTCATGTTGTGGGACATTTACACAATTGTTTTTAGGAAAATCAGGCTATTCAATTTGGAGATTTAACGCAAATTTACTTGAAAAGCTTGTTAAAGTCATATGTAAAGGCATATGTATTGAAACGTTGTGTACTATCACAAAACAAGAAGTGGTTATCCAGAAATTGTATAATTATGTTACTCCACTTCTAAATGTCGTTCAAAACTTATAAACAAGTACAAGACTACATACATGTACACATGTAGTCAAATGTCCTCAACATAAAAACATAGCCTGTCATGAACATGTACCTGAAAGCTATGGAATATCAACCAATAGCTGAAAACCTAAGCTCAACATAAAACTTTACCCTAAACAGTTGAGTTTAATCTGTAATATTTTCAATAAACTTGAGCCCAGTCAATGACCTTAACAAAAAACCTTAGTTTGTGTACCAGTGAGCTAAACAGAAAAGCTTAACTTGATAGGTATGCCTAGGATATGAATAGCATTTGCTGAACAGAAAACCTTACCTTTAATAGTGGAGTGTAATCTCTTGAACAAAAAGGCTTAACCTGAATAAAACTATAATATTTTCAATAAACTTGAGCCCACCCAATGACCATATCAAAAAAATTTAACTTGTGTACCAGTGAAGCTAAACAGAAAAGCTTAACTTGAAAGTTATGCCTAGGATATGAATTGCATTTGCTGAACAGAAAACCTTAACCCGACACCGCCACATTTCCCGCTCTCAACAATACCTTTCCTTTACTTCGTAATGGCAAGCTAAAAAGGACATGCGAACATAACACAAGAGAAAAACAGCACAAATAAAACCCAATTGATCAACAGATAACTCTTTCTATAATTGAAATGACTTGATCAGAGTTAGGGAACACAACTTAATTCGCTACAAACTTACACATATAATTTAACAGCAGATCATTGGCATGAAGGACAACTTGGTTTGGTTTGATTAGTGTTTTTTGTTGTTGTAAACGTTAAGAATAAGCAGCAGTCAATCATGCCATACATTATATGAAATCCCTAACAGCCAGAACTATTACAGAGCTGATATATTGTTCTACAAGTATCACTGTCACTTAGAGCAAGGTATTCATTCATCATAGTTCACAATTATAACATTCATTTGAGTGTGAGATGTTCATAAAAAGTGCACCAAATTACAAAGATTGATTTTGCAGTTATACGATTTTCTGGTCTCTTTAGCTTCTGCTTGAATATTACCAACTTAATTATCGATGAGCCTTTAGACTCTAGATAGTTCATCACTTGTATAACATTAACTATTTGGACAGCAAGTGCAATATATTTTATCCCCTACGTACTTCTTTCTGGTTGTAGTGGTTTAATATCTTGTCATTGTTTGCTGCCAGTGACATTTATGGCTTACTTTATGCATTAAGCTGGCACACGAGTCATTCTAGTCAAATTACATTAAATATGAGATATAAACCCAAATCATACAAAGTAAGCTAATTACTCTGCTGGATATAATCCAAACTGCAGGTGACCTAGACAAATGTTGGCTTTGGGCTCCAATGGAACTGTTTTTTATTTGATTGCTGAAAAAAGGTGCCTGAAAGATTTGTTCCAAATTGCTAATCAGACTTTTACAGAGTCTTAAAGACAACTGGGGTTTGATTCGTCCAGATTTATAGGAATCCAATTTTGCATATATACCACTAGGCCATAGCTAGGATCTGTGATTAAACCTACCAGGGATTCTTTGTCCATCTTAGCCCCATATAATGAGTAGCTAATCTGGAGAGCTAACTCAATTTGAGTCGCCACATTGCAACATCGATTTTACCGATATTCGCACAAAGTACACTAAAAACAACTACTATGGCATACAAAATTATACCTTTCAATAACAACTTGAAAGAAGTGAATAATGTTCAGCACAAAGCTGAATATATGCACCATCGGCTGTACTAACAGTACATACATCTGATACATTTATACTTGTCTACAATGTATGTAACTTAGACAATCAGTGATGGAATTTCCCTAAATCATTTATTGCTCTAGCGGATCAGAGGCTAGTTGATGGGAGCGCTATTTAATTAATCTGCTATTAGATGAAATTATACCACGATGAAGGTTTATCTTCAATCCGCTATATAAATAAAGATTTAATATGGTGATAACGATTTATACTCTTCTGAGCAACTGGATCACAGTAACATGCCTGGAAGTATTTTATTGGTTTGCAATACTTAAATCAAAGGCAGTCATTCTTTATACTGGTTTTGGACCGGCAGACCAGAGCTCATTTCCTTTCATGAGTATAATTATAGTAGATTAAACTGACTTAGCAACAAATTAGAATATAGAATGAAAATGTGGAAAGTTTAGAGAACAGTAGAAGCAGGCTGTAAGCAGTGCTTACATGAATCTTCTATTATTGTGGGCCCTGTGAGGGAGCGGGTGGGCCATGGCCCTGCAGA
>JAVFBW010115501.1:0-14935 GCA_034783835.1 Mopalia ciliata | reverse complement strand
CTCCTATTTAAGAGTCGGTTTTTTTAACACATATCATGATGCCTTTGGATCACTGCCTACACTCTTAGGAAAATATGGCTTTAATGGCACCCTTTCAGGTTAGTCAGTCATGGCTCTGGTGGAACACTTCATGGTTCTGTATGGAACCCTCACAGCAGCTGTTCCAAGTAGTAGTAGTAGTTTTAAATTTTGATGGCGCATGCAATACAAATTTTATTATTCGCGCCACAACTTAACATTGAGCTGCCTTATAACAGTATCCTTTGAAAAGGTAATTTCATATAAAGAAATGAGAATTGTTAAATGTTAATTTGTTTCAAGTAAACCTCCGTTTCTTTTTATATCAAGGCTGTGTTTTTGTCGTAATTGTGCGATATACAACCATCCTTTTTTCTAAAGAACCCTCAAAGTACCATTATTTCTAAGAGTGTGCTCACTTTGCTATTGCTATCCCCATAGCTCCACTTCAGTATAGTGAATTAAATGCTGGTTCATCCTCGGTCAGCCGAGAATGGGCCGTAGGATTATCTCACCGCACGTTTTTAACATCTTCTAGCTCACTTTTATTAGCCGCTTCATACCAGGAGTCTATTAAGCAGAAGTATTAAACCAGCCAGTATTAAGTCTCCGTGGTACTGTCACTTGGCTAACGCTGGTTGTTGAAAAAGTGCCCTCTGGCGATAAATAGAGAAAACATTAATTTGATGTGGAATCATGGATAAATCATGCAAACGCCCAATGACATTATTTGACATATGTTGCTACTGCTCGGCATAGATAAGATTATACGCATTAGGCGTCAGTAGCTTCTGACATTCAAATTGCGTCGAACATAATCCCCCATTTCGTGAGGGATGAGTGTTATGGCTCTATGAAAGTCGTCTGAAAGTCACAATACCGTTGAGACTAGGTATCGGCTGGTTTCATACTTTAACTAAATAGACTTGTGATAAAACGGGGTGCTTACCATGTTACAAGAGAACTTGTAGAAGTACTTCCCGTTCATGAGGTTCTGTGCCAATGATTGCTGACGTAAGGGTAACCGCCTCCGTCCCCTAATCATACGGCATCGGCAGTTTATTTTTGTAACCGATACATTAAACGCAGAGTACCCTTGGGCAAGAACAGACGCCTGGCCCCGTGCACATGGTTTACGTGGAACCCTGGGCGTACAAAATGACATCTCAACTATCATTGGTCTACCATTTCCTGGAAATAAATTGCATCGGGGATTCATTCTCTCATCTGGTTGAATTTTTTTTTAACATAATCTGTATTGTTACAAAACTTACATCTAATCTATTAAGCTTATATTTAGTAACTACAATACATATACTTTACAACATTTTATTGTTTTTCTTAACTGACAAAAAAGATATATTTGTTTGTGCTTGTGAATTAAATCTTACAACTTAAACAGTTACGAGTATAAACGTAATTAATTTGGGTGTATGTGTTTGGCGGCCTATATTTCGGGCTTCACTTTAGAACTTCGAACTTTAAAACAATGTAATCATATAACCATACAGTTGGATTTTGAAAAATGCTTGGTTTTTGTTGACAAGATGTACACTGAGACCCACAGACCAACAGTAGCATCCAGACAGGGTCCATATGAAGAAGTCAACAAAAACCTAATTTATATACCCGGTAGTCGAAATGTGATACATTAAAAAATCCATATTATCTTTAACATTTTCCCTCTTCACTCGATAACATAACAAAGCTACATGTTCATGTTGGGAGGCCCAGCATTCCATAACAGGTAAATATTAAATTTAAAATACCTTTAAAAGATCTTCTTCACTCATAAAAAACAAAGATATTTAATCCAAAATATTCCAAAATGCAGTAACAAAGATTTCGACATAAGCGTTGTTGACTGTTTTAAGTCAACAACGCTTATGTCGAAATCTTTGTTAACTTAACTGCATTTTTAATTGCAGATACTACGCCTCTTTACCATGTGAGTTAACATTAAACCCGGTTGAAACCGATATCATGTAACAAGAAATTTAAGTTTTAAATGATTTAAATGCATTTTTAATTGTAGATGTTAACATAAGGTCAACATTTAAACTCCCATAAAAATGGGTTTATGCGAAAGGTTGCATTTATGTTAATCCATTCTAAATTGTAGATGCTACGTTTTCTCGAAAAACCCTACGCTATGTTGACTTATTAACAAATTCTACCTTAAAACCAAATTAAAATTTTCGTAAACTGAAACTCTCTGTTTGTACTAATAGAAATGCATTCTAAATTTTAGATGATACGTTTTCTCAAAAAAGGTATTCAACCGTTATATCTCACTGACAGTTGATTTATGTGAAAATCAAAGTTTGTGCTATGGTAAATATATTCTTCACAGTAGATGCTACATTCACTAGCAACCTAGAAACGCTCTTAAAGTTGATGAAAGTATTGGTTTGTACCCATGCGAATGCATTCTTTACTTCCTCATGCTGCCTTTCCTTTGATAGAAAATTAACACTTAAATCATAATTTAAATTGTCTCCTATGCAACCCAAATTTCGGTTGATACTAATTGATTGTTGATTAAAGATGCTTGCATGAAGGCGACACGTACCCTTCGAATAGTATTACTGAAAAACGAAAATCAAAAAGAAAACCTACCCTTAGTCAATTCCATGAACCAACTGACGGACTTGTCAGGGTGCCTGGATGTAACGGGACATAACCCCTGTTTGCAGTCACAGAACACCCCTTTACTGGGCGTATGGGGCATAATCGCGCTCATCGGACGGATCACGTGACGACATGGCTCGTTATCTTCACAAAATCGAGCCTGGGGAAATAAATGCGGTTTATTTAAGAATACTTGTATCCAGTAGGACTAAAAACAAAACACAGGCCTTAAGCCAATAACAAAGTTAGAATAATTGTATTCATCCATGTGCAATTTTATTTTTTTGCTTGATTGATCCGAGTTTAACGTCGTACACAATTAAGGATATTTCACTTATATGGCGACGAATTTTTAACACTGTTACTTGTTTAAATACGGTGTAAAACCGGGTAAAAGCCACCCCTTTATTGCCAGAGCCACATCGTGTGATTCACTTATATAGCTGATGGTCCAAATTGCACAGACGGACACGGAATTGTGGACGGTACATCGAAGTAGGTTTAGTAGACAGACACGCTAACGACTATGCCACGGTCACTGGCCAGTCGGTAATTAAAGATTTTGTATATTTTTTCTTATTATATCACAGTTTTAGTACTCAGCCATGTGAGTTGCATAGCCTCGAGTAGCTTACCGCCCAGAATCTAATTAAATAAACAATACACAAATCAATGAATGATTTTTTGTGTTATTTAGAAAGTGAATATGGACGGATTTTTTGGATAAAAATTTCTTAGTTTAAACAGATTCTAGTTCAGAAATTTTTACGGGATGAAACCCATCTAGGAATCGAACTCACGACTCTCAGAGTTAGGCACTGAAACGCCAGTGTTAAATGAAAGCAACCTAGGGACCACTCGGCTTTTAAAAAAGACCAAGGGGCCTGCCCACTCAGCCACTCTGTTGGGTGACATGAGTGGTGTAGTTGGGCGGCATTCTAGTTAATCGGTGCCTAACCCTTCGAATCTTGGGTTTGATTCACGCACAAGTTTCAACCTGCAAAATTTTCTGAAATAGAATCTGTTCAAAGTCAGGTGTTATCCTAAAATAACGAAAATACTGGTACACATATGAAACAAAAAATTACACAACATAGAATTATCTGTGTGGTGTCAAATTATCGTGTTATTAATAATCTATTTGAGTCCATGCGTTCTCAACTAATAGTAATTAATGTATTTAAAAGAGCGATATTATGTACGTTTATTATCTAGTGTCAGATTACATTAATATGGATACACATATTATCAGCATTCCAGATTTCAGGGAAATTTGAGGACGTAATCATATACATGACTAGTCGTTCCCACTACCCACAGTGACAATGTATTGTCAGATAAATCTAGATCCATAATTTTGTTAGATCCAGGTATCGTCAATGCAGTCTTACGCTTTATTGACGATACAGCCATATCCTGTCCGCTATTGCAGTTTCGAAACTGAGCAACGTGGCGCATCTCTTGAGGCCGGGCGATTTTATTTGTTTGCTTGATTGAGATTAAACGTCTTATTTTGGGAATATTTCATTTATATTAAGACAGATTGTTCATTTCACACCGTTCCTTGCTTATATACTGGGGAAACCCGGATGGAAACCTCGTGAAAACCACCCCCCCCGATTGCCAAGGAGACATCGTGCATTACTACTTTCATCGACATTCATATACATAAAGAGACCAAAAGCATCATACACAAAAATCTTATCATATTTCTGCTAGTTATACTCTAAATGTATAGTAGTATTTGACATAAATTTTACGCCTAACTTATAAGTTAGTTAGCCTTACGTGCAGTGTTTTGTCCAATAATCCATGGCCGGGGCAGGGCAAGATTTCAAGATTTTGTCAAAAGTGGCGGTGCCCGACGCTATGATGAAGCATCCGTTTTTAATCTCGCTTTGTATATATCTGTTTACATTAACATTTACAGGCGTCCATATATTCCTCTAACATAGTAAGCATTGCTAAGAGAATTTGCTAAGATTTTTTTCTGTTTATAGCTCTTTGCAACTGAACTCCATCAACGATAAAGATTCTGTGTTATTTATAACGTACCTTAACGTTAATCTTTACAGTGAAGGATTTCCTGGTCTAGGAGCTCTAGGTGTGCCATTATCAAAATAAAAGCACTTCAGTGGTTATGTTATTTGTAACAGTATTCGACATAAAATAAAATTTCTTGTTTCTCGTTAAGGGCCGTCCCCATTAACAAAACCCAAAGCGTAAAGAAGTATATATCGTGACAAATGTGTCAACAGTTAAACAATGATAAGACATTAACACAAATGCACCACACAAAAGATGGTTATTCTGGCAATGTCTGCAAAATTGCAGAGCTTTTCACAACAAGCTAATAAAGTTTTGTTTTTCTTTATAGCACAGAAAGCATACTATGCTGGACACAATAATTTGATACAAACAACGCACGTTCTAGTATAAACGGAGATGTTCATTATTTTGCCCCATATTACAGGCAAAACCGAAGCCATTGATGCCTCGTTATAAAAGAAAATTCTTACCGAGCATTGATAATCTATCAACAGTAACGCCAAAAGAACAGTTAACGTAGAGGGGTACATTGTTCGTAAATTCCTGGAGGTCGCTTTGACCGATTTCTTTTTATTGTAAACACTTTCACATGGAACTTGTCGCTTGGCGCAGAGAATTCGTATAGCGGAAATTGGACACCGACAGATAGCAGAATCAGACATGTAAGGTTGTCCCGAAATCTGGAACTAATTATGGGTCAAATGAAAGAAAGTATCGTAAATTTTCCAAAAAAATGTATTTTTTGTATATATTTATACAGCCAACTGTCTTGCTTTCGTATCTAACTAAGGCAAAAATACATAGCCAAATCTATAAAAGCAATTAACTCTAAATCAATATTTTTTAAGCACCATTGCAATGGCAGCAACATTTTGTGTTTAAACTCGGTTTAATTTCAAGAGTATAGAAAAATGTGTTGGTATACTTGACAACGATAACTTTTCCAGCCACGGTCGGTCATACATACGAGTACTCGTCGGGGACAATTTTTGGTTCACATGGCAAATTTTTACAAATTATTTTACGAATTAAATGTACACGGTACAAGCCATGTGGCTTACTGTGCAGAGTTTGATAGAAATAAAGTTTACATAAAAAAAATTATTAGAACTATTTCGGCGTAAGATCCCTTCTTTTAAGAAGGTCGTTTAAAAAGTCAATCGACACTTTCGCCAAATGACATGGGTTTTTCTTTTATTTTTATGCAGAATAACCCAACTATGGACCATTTCCCAACCCTTAAGGATTGGATTTCATCGTCAATTTCAGTACTAACTTTGGCGGTTAAACAAAAAGAATTGGAAAAAACTTTGAAAATACTATAAACCCTTAATTTTCACCTGAATTGATTAATTTAAGAAATTATATACGTTTGTCGATTGACTTCTCAGAGTCCACACAAGCTACATATGTATGTATCAATTTCATGTTCTACGATTTTATATTTAGTGATTTGTGGTACCCAAGGCTTTATCACTTATATTATCACTAATTGCCGCTGCAAGAGGAAATCAACCTAGAAAACACCCGCAATATCAGCAGTCACTGAACAACTTTCTAAACCTAGTCTCTTGACAACGACATCAGTTGCATAACTACACAAATGAGTAATCCCCACATAAATCGCCAGTCATTAACAATACGAGTTGAAGTGTCGACATAAGCGTTTGGGGTTCAACGTCGTCCTCCAGGGTATTTCACTTATGTGCCCTATTACTGTGGAAAACCGGAAGGAAATCTCGTAAAAACCAGCCCCCCGATTGCCGGAGCAACATCTTGTGACTCATATACCTGCGGAGTCGAAAGACGAACTCAATTCAGTTAACGGTACGTCTAAGTATAAGCTTTAGAAAGCGCACTCGCTAACCACTAAGCGGGGGTCCCCGGCATAGGGATAAAGGGAGTATGATCCGATGTCTGTTCAAGAATGAGCCTCGCCTACTCCAAGATCTAGTACTGGCCTAAATACCAATCATTCCTGAAAAACATGACTGCTTATTGTTTTTTTGTTTGTTTGTTTTTTGGGTAAAAGCTTTCAACGGCTATTAAATATCGGAAAAAATTATTTCACAGGATGTGGCTCCAGCTATCACGGGGATGGTTTTAATGAGATTTCTTCCCGGTTTTCCTACGTATTTAAACCAGGAACAATGTGAAATGGACAATCCGTCATCATATCAGTGTAAAAACCCTTTATAGTAGGACCCCATATCCCAATGAAAGGAACAAATTTTTTACAGAACTTGTTTGTGCTATTCACAGATTGTCTCCCTTGTACTGTAAATTTATGCTATCTGGCTTAGGAGTGAATTTCGCATTGGGAAAGGAGTGAGCGAACATATGACCGCTCTAGGCACTCAACCCACAATTTTCATAACACAATCTGTATATAATTGTTCTTTCTTTCGTCGATTCGTTTACTTTAAAATATAGACGGTTTCCGCACGGTTTTCCACTGTATTCAAACAGGAAAAAACTTAATTTCTTTTGTTCATATAATGTATTATACGTTGCTGTAAAATTGAACAGTTGACTTAAATGGTGAAAAAAAGGTAGCAAACATTTACTTTCTATGCAAAATATATTTCTGTTTAAGGGGAAAAAATACATACTATTTCTCTGAAGAAAAAGACGATTCAGAATATATATATATATATAGATATATATATATATATATGTGTGTGTAGCAAAATTCACAGTGGTTTAGAAGTAAAATATAAAAACACTGTGTAGGGGGGGATGGGGTATCCTTAAAACATTAATTTGTTATTCGATCTTCATTCTGTTCATGCTACAACCACGCCAGTTTGTATATTTACAACAAATTTTAGGTAAAAAATAAATAGCGTTATTGTGATTTGAGCAACATGACACGTTGTATTGTTATATTATTTCATATGAATCCACGAAGTGATTTTGAGCAAACTATTCGGCATTTAAAATTACACGTTGTCGTGCATTCTAAAATAGAAACTATTTCATTTGCTACATCGAGACAATGACTCTTAAGATACACCCGTGCCATCTTGGTGTTAATATTTATTTGCTGATCCGTAGTAAATGTCGTCTCAAATATTGGCGGAAATAAATGCCCTATGGCCTGGCATGGCTTACGAGGGCATTCGTATTCTCGCGAAAATTTCTTTATTGGACGCGACTAAGGCACCTCTGGTACGCCATGCCAGGACATCGCGCATTGATTTCCGCCAATTAAAGAAGTGCAAAACAAGATGGCTCGGGTGTAATTTAGAGTCAATGTGTTAACGTAGGAAGTAGAATCGATTATACTTTAGAATAGTACGAGAGTTGTCTTAGTCTCGTCCACTTTAGAAACTCTCACGAGAACACGATTGGTTTTCGTGTTTTCGTCCCATTCCACTCGCAGATATCTGTACTGATAAAGAGAGAGGATTGATGTTCCGACATGCTTAACCATGCACTTGCCAATTTCGATTTGGACCATTTCTTGGCGCATTGTATGTTGTGCTTAACAGAAAATTATTCTGAAAATATACAAAATTGTTTGTATCAGGTATAATACCTGGCGGGTGATTCACATACCAAAGCCTAAATTCAAAGCATTGTCAATTAAAAAAACTGTCAATAGACAAATCTGTTGAATGCACGAAATACTATAATACTATTTGAATACAAAAGTTGATCACTAAAAACCTTACGGTGTTTTCTTTCTATAAGAATTGTATAAGTGTTTACATGTATGTGTCACAACTCGGGCGAGAAATTCAAATAAAACTTTATTCAAACGTCAGTAAAGAAAAAGGAGTTTGATTATTGTGATTTTTCTATCCAAAGAAAATCAGAGAAAAATCGGATATATGTTTTGAGAGGCCGGCCATGGCGGTGGATCAATTTCCAACCTTCACCATGGGTTGACATAAGGGCTAAGACGGAAGAATTAACCCTATTCATTGTGCTAGGCCTTTTTGCGACGTTACGAATTTAAGCCTGGCTTATCTTTTGAAGAACCCAATTTAACCAAGAAGATTAGGCTACAGAGTGTGAAAATACTATACTGGGCGGTCTCGCTCTATAGTTTTTGTTTGTTTGATTGGGGTGGAAAACCGGGAAGAAACCTCGTAAAAACCACCCCACGATTGCCGGAGCCAGATATCGTGTAAATCACTGATATAGGGGGGCTACCTGCACGATGATCGACAGACAGACTCGATCATGTCAACGGTACATCGAAGTAGCCTGTAGCAAGCGCACTCGCTAACCACTACGCCACGACCAAGGGCTCTGTAGCATATATAACAAGTGCTGAATTTGGCATTCTTGAACATTATTATTAGGCCTACCAACGCTGCACTATTTTGAGTGGGCCTTTTTTTTTTTCATATAAATTTACCTTTTGTATACATTAAGCGTTGCCCTTTTTAATAGCACAATATTATTTTTAAATACATTTTTTTCCCCATTAATTATGCAAAGAAAAAGCAAAAACCAAATGTACAACGATAAATATTTTAGTTAAAATATACATAGAGCCTATAGAAGACGTGAAGATGAAAATAAAAAGAATATATGTAAGAGAAATAAGGACATCTTAGGCCTAAATAAGCCCAAGTAATTTTGTATTAAACAAATATTCCAGCAAATTCTACATACCTGAAATGTTGACGCCCGCCTTCTAAAACTGACTTGTTAGTACGGTTATGATCCTCCTTTGAGAATACGGGGACAGCAAATGCCACAATCACAAAAATGATCGCATTTTTATATCTTGACAATATATCATCCTACACTCAACCAGTGTGATCAAAACTGGTAAAGTTTATTCTAAGAAACGTATTGGATAAACACAAAAGAACATTTACTGGAATCGATCCGAATAAGCTATATTGCCTATATAAGGAGTGTTGTCTATATTACGTTATTTTGATTCTATTCGATGTCAATACCCACAGAACGTGACAGCCTGCACGAAGACACAACACGTTCGTAATAAATTAATAAACGAACAAAGCAAACAGCTCGAAAGCCGTGAAAAGAAACTGGGCTCTACACCCAGATAATAGAATATATATGCGAAAGTGAGTTGGCCAGGGGCCTTAATACTAAGAATTGTACCTGCACGCATCGAGACTGAAAACGAAAGTAAACTGCTTTCATTATATGGCTATTAGGAAGTTTGTATTTTCATTTTCCACAATATAGGCTGGTCATTGAAAGATTAAATAACAGGTAATCATTGATCGAATAGCCTAGACATATAATCGCGTATAGTCCAGACTGTATATCATTTTTAAAAAATATGAAAAAAACTTCCTGAATCTTACAGTATATGTTTGCATTTATTTAATTATTTTGACAGAATCTAACCACTAACTCATAAATTTCAGCCCAAAGTTGATTGCATTTGTTTGTACGCGGTAAGCACATGCATATATATACACTGGTTCATAATGTGTCTTCGAGACACCCAAGAAGCCATTTGAGACACCATGTTTCAGTCAAATTTAACATGGGAAAAATAGGGGAACAGTAAATTGATTTCTGTAAAATTGGCGATATGAGACACCCGTTTATTGATGACTGACTAACACTATGAATATGATATAGTATAAACATATATCCCAGCATACAGCATGTTTTCAAGATATTCAGTGAATAGGATTATAACATGTACACAGTTTACAATTTAAAAATAGAGAATTATAAATATAATAATAAAAAGTAATGATAATTTAAAATATATTGACATAAAGAAATGTCAACCAAAGCCTCCGGGTCGAATCCTGGTAAAGGCAAGCAATTTTTCTCTCTTCATTTATTCAAAATTTATATATATAAAAATACATTAAAAGGTAAATAAGTTAAACTATATTTTTATGGTTTAAAGACAGATTTCTGACAGATCCCTTCATGATTCTGATAGAGACATTCAGGATTCGGGCAGAGACATACAGCATTCTGAACGAGACATGCAGGATTCTGACAGAGACATGCAGGATTCTGACACATTCAGGGTTCTGGCAATATATTCAGGATTTGACAGAGGCATTCAGGATTCTGACAGACATACAGGATTCTGTCAGAGATATGTAGGATTCTGACAGATACATGCAGGATTTGACAGACATTTGGGATTCTGAAAGAGATATTCAGGATTCTGACAGAGACATGCAGGATCCTGAAAGAGATATTCAGGATTCTGACAGAGGCATGTAGGATTCTGATAGAGACATTTAGGATTCTGAAAGAGATATTCAGGATTCTGACAGAGACATGTAGGATTCTGAAAGAGATATTCAGGATTCTGACGGAGACATGCATGATTTGACAGAGACATGTAGGATTCTAAATAGATATTCAGGATTCTGACAGAGACATGTAGGATTCTGACAGAGACATGTAGGATTCTGACAGAGACATTTAGGATTCTGAAAGAGATATTCAGGATTCTGGCAGAGACATGTAGGATTCTGACAGAGGCATTAAGAATTCTGACAGAGACATTCAGGATTCTGACAGAGACATTCAGGATTCTGACAGACATGCAGGATTCTGTCAGAGACATGCAAGATTTGACAGACATTGGGGATTCTGAAAGAGATATTCAGGATTCTGACAGAGACATGTAGGATTCTGACAGAGACATGCAGGATTTGACAGAGACATGTAGGATTATGAAAGAGATATTCAGGATTCTGACGGAGCATGCAGGATTTGACAGAGACATGTAGGATTCTAAAGAGATATTCAGGATTCTGACAGAGACATGGAGGATTCTGACAGAGACATTTAGGATTCTGAAAGAGATATTCAGGATTCTGGCAGAGACCTGTAGGATTCTGACAGAGGCATTAAGAATTCTGACAGAGACATTCAGGATTCTGACAGAGACATTCAGGATACTGACAGAGACATGTATGATTCTGACAGAGACATGCAGGATTCTGACAGAGACATGCAGGATTCATGCAGGGATCTGACAGAGACATTCAGGATTCTGACAAAGACATTCAGGATTCTGACAGAGACAATCAGCATTTTGAGAGAGACATGCAGGATTCTGACATACATTCAAGATTCTGACAAAGACATTCAGGGTTCTGACAGAGACATTCAGGATTCTGGCAGAGACATGCCGCATTCTGAACGAGACATGCAGGATTCTGACAGTGGCATGCAGGATTCTGACACAGGCATTCAGGATTTGACAGACATTTGGGATTCTGAAAGAGATATTCATGATTCTGACAGAGATATTCAGGATTCTGACAGAGACATTCAGGATTTGACAGAGACATGTAGGATTCCGAAAGAGATATTCAGGATTCTGACAGAGACATGCAGGATTTGACAGACATGTAGGATTCAGAAAGAGATATTCAGGATT
Source organism: Mopalia ciliata (assembly GCA_034783835.1). Taxonomy (NCBI): domain Eukaryota; kingdom Metazoa; phylum Mollusca; class Polyplacophora; order Chitonida; family Mopaliidae; genus Mopalia; species Mopalia ciliata. The sequence goes on along the minus strand of JAVFBW010115501.1, from coordinate 2,874 downwards.
CTGACAGAGACATGCAGGATTTGACAGAGACATGCAGGATTGTAAAGAGATATTCAGGATTCTGACAGAGACATGTAGGATACTGACAGAGACATTTAGGATCCTGAAAGAGATATTTTGGATTCTGGCAGAAACATGTAGGATTCTCACAGAGACATGAAGGATTTGACAGAGACATTAAGAATTCTGACAGAGACATTCAGGATTCTGACAGAGACATTCAGGATACTGACAGAGACATGTAAGATTCTGACAGAGACATGCAGGATTCTGACTGAGACATGCAGGATTCTAACGGATACATTCAGGATTCTGGCAGAGACATGCAGGGTTCTGATGGAGACATGCAGGGATCTGACAGAGACATTCAGGATTCTGACAGACATTAAGGATTCTGACAGAGACAATCAGCATTTTGAGAGAGACATGCAGGATTCTGACATACATTTAAAATTCTGACAAAGACATTCAGGGTTCTGACAGAGACATTCAGGATTCTGGCAGACATGCTGCATTCTGAATGAGACATGCAGGATTCTGACAGTGACATGCAGGATTCTGACAGAGACATTCAGGATTCTGACACAGGCATTCAGGATTCTGGCAATATATTCAGGATTTGACAGAGGTATTCAGGACTCTGACAGACATGCAGGATTCTGCCAGAGACATGCAAAATTTGACAGATATTCAAGATTCTGAAAGAGATATTCAGGATTCTGACATAGACATGTAGGATTCTGATAGAGATATTTAGGATCCTGAAAGAGATATTCAGGATTCTGACAGAGACATGTAGGATTCTGATAGAGATATTTAGGATCTTGAAAGAGATATTCAGGATTCTGACAGAGACATGTAGGATTCTGACAGAGACATGCAGGATTTGACAGAGACATGTAGGCTTCTGAAAGAGATATTCAGGATTCTGACAGAGACATGCAGGATTTGACAGAGGCATGTAGGATTCTAAAGAGATATTCAGGATTCTGACAGAGGCATTTAGGATTCTGAAAGAGATATTAAGGATTCTGACAGAGACATGTAGGAGTCTGACAGAGACATGCAGGATTTGACAGAGACATTTAGGATTCTGACAGAGACATTCAGGATTCTGACAGAGACAAACAAGGTTCTGACGGAGACATGCAGGATTCTTAAAGAGACATTCTGGATTCCGACAAAGACATGTAGGACTCTGACAAAGACATTCAGGCTTATGACAGAGACATTCAGCATTCTGACGGAGACATGCGGGATTCTGACAGAGACAGACAAGGTTCTGTCGGAGACATGCAGGATTCTTAAAGAGACATTCTGGATTCCGACGAAGACATGTAGGACTCTGACAAAGACATTCAGGATTATGACAGAGACATTCAGCATTCTGACAGAGACATGCAAGGTTCTGACGCAAATATGTAGGATTCCGACAGAGACATTCAGGATTTTGACAGAAACATGCAGGCTTCTGACGGATACATTCATGATTCTGACAGAGACATTCTGCATTCTAACAGACATTCAGGATTCTGACAGACATTTAGGATTCTGATAGACATTCAGGATTCTGACTGAGACATGTAGGATACTGGCAGAAACATTCAGGATTCTGACAGAGATATGCAGGATTCTGGCAGAGATATTCAGGATTTTGACAGACATTCAGGATTCTGACTGAGACATGCATGATTCTGTCCGAGAAATGTGGGATTCTGACAGAGACATTCCGAATTCTGACAGGAACATTCTGGATTCTTGCAGAGATATTGGAAATTCTGGTAGTGACATGCATGATTTCTAGCAGACATGTAGGATTCTCACAGAAATATGCATGATTCTGGCAAAGACATACAGGATTCTGACAGAGACATGCATGATTCTGACAGACATTCAAGCTATTGACAGAGATATGTAGGATTCTGACAAAGACATACATTATTTCTAGCAGATATACAGGATTCTGGCTGACATGCATGGTTCTGGCGGAGACATTCAGGATTCTGACAGACATTCGGGGTTCTGACAAAGACGTGCATGATTTCTAGCAGACATGCATGGCTTTTGCATACAGGACGAGTCTGGCAGAGACATGTAGGATTCTGGCAGAGACATGCACGATTCTAGCAGAGACATGCAGGAACAGGCATTTTCTTTTGGAAGTTAGTTTCGTTGCGTCATGTAGAATTGTGTGAATCGGACAAAAGCGAAGAATATTTGACACTGTATGGAAAAGAAAGTGAAAACACAATTCTTCGTGAACAGAATAGAGGTTGTCAATTTTCTTGTCAGACCAGTAATTATTCCTAGACATTCTTTTTAAAAAGATTCAATAGCAATGATTTGGTATTCATTATCCTACACAATGTCTGCATATTCGAGGGACGGTCTAATAAAACTTCCATATACATAACTTCGCGGCATTTGCGAGTAAAGCTTTATGTAATTCCACGAACTAATAAGATCTTATCGTTAAAGCGGCCGTTTTTAGAATTTTAATGCGTTTGTTCCAGTTACCGATAATGTTAAATGTAAGTTTTAAGTGTTTTATGGATAATAATAATGCATATAATTTGGGAATAGATCCTCATTTTGTAGCCCCATACGTGTACCGTAAATTTATTTAATAAACGTGGTAAATAGAGAACATAAACTAAAATGTATAACATGTTGGTAAAAGCTATAATCAGGATGGCTCATGATAGATCAACCGATAAATGCAAGAAAATGTCTTGTGCCATCTAGATATAGCAAAAGGAAACAAAAATGGGCAGCGGATGTAAAATTTCTATTATGTAAGGCCGGCTGGAAAAATACGGTACTTTCAAAACTAGAATATTGAACAATCCGAATTTAACTGCATTAAATTATATA
>JAVFBW010115490.1:0-15661 GCA_034783835.1 Mopalia ciliata | reverse complement strand
TAGACTAGAAGATTTTTAATTTTGCGATGAAAACAGGCTATTGTTTCATTAAATTAGCACGGATTTACGTAGACTTGCCTCACTAAATCATACATATTTATGATTACATGCATTTAAACACCAATTTGAGTAATTATTTGTTTAGAAAACATTATAAAGAAAGGATATAAGGTAAAAAACAAAAACTGAAAATTTTACACATTTTAAGCTTTTGGAGCGTCCTTTATAGGTTTGCGACTTCCAACTCATTTGGCTATAATGTTACCTGGGAGGGGTAGCCGCATGTCTTGAATACACATCGGTCCAAATGATTAACAAGAAACACCTGTAGATACGAACAAAACTGTATTTAGGCAGTGTTGACATAAAGCGTCCAACGCTCACAGCTAAACAGTGCTGAATGCCGTCAGGCATGTACTAAATTATCGATCTGACTCCACTAGTTCAACGTTATATTTGGTCTGACTCCACTAGTTCAACGTTATATTTGATCTGACTCCACTAGTAAATATACTGATGCATTACATGACTAGGCTTTTGTTCTTTTTCTGGTTAATCGGTGACGTCGGTTTATTGACATAAATGTTTAACCTCTTACTTATGGTTGATTCACTTATTCAGAAACCGTGACCGTGTAAGCGATAAGAGCAGCTTATATACGTACAATAACTGTCTATATTTACTGCTTGATTACAAAAACTTTCAAATTGGAACCATTTAACTATTTTATGTAAATAACATATAACCCAAACAGGCTTCCATAGTTTTACAGATCACGTGTCACTATACTTGCTGTTATGTTATTTTGTTGATCGGTACCGTTCAGTGATATTACAACAAATTTACATGTTTTCTCTACTATGTGTTCCTACACACCTTGGCGTTATGGTATCCACCGTAAATGATGGCCCAAATAGGCTTCTATAGTTATACAATTCCGTGCGAGCTCTGGCTGACTACCAGATAAACTCGACTAATATTCCATAGGAATAATCTATTCTTTTGATTTACTTTCAAGAATTTATGTTTTAATATAGTATGTCTTACGGCTTATATTTTTAGGGCATTCCCTGTGCACTTGTGGTAACCGTGCAGTTTATTTGACGACCACGTTGGGTTAGGGCTACCGCCCAATTGAAAAGCTACTTTTAAAACAATAACTCTCTTACAAATAAGTGGTGAAATAATTCTGAAACCCCTTATTAGCTCTAAGATCGGGATCAGAGCGGTTACATACCTGTAGATACGAACAAAACTGTATTTAGGCAGTGTTAAACAATGCGGAATGCCGTCACGCATATGTACCAAAACACTTACTTCCGCTCTACCACCGATCTCGTCGTAATAATACAATTACAGCTAATTTACACTCAATTGCATCTATGCACAACTTTTCCTAGTCCATATGAACTACTAGAAGGTAAGTAAAAGTGAAATAAACTAAACCAGTAGCTTAAATCAAACAAAAAGAATTGAAAAACTTTTACGAGTTTTATAAAGGACGGTCAAAGGGAGATAACCACGGTTGTCGTGCTTTTTATGAGAGTAGTTCCCCCTGATAACATCACAACTATTGTCAGTGTCACACAATCATATTCTCGTGAGAGTTTCTGTAGAGGACGACACTAAGACAACTCTCGTACGCTATGCCAAGCCATTGCACATTAATTTTTGTGGCGAGAGATACCACACGCAAGCAAATAAAAGAAGTGCAAACGAAATATGACCGGGTGTATCTTAGAGTCAATGTGTCGACGTAGGAAGTAGAATCGATTTTATTTTAGAATGACCTTTGGGTTCTTTAGGGACAATTTGACAGTGAATGACTTCTGTTGCTGATATTTTCTATACTACATTTAATACAAATTACCGGCAGATGAACTGCTGGGGTGCTTTTTACTTGGACCTGTTTTGTTGTCCTCGATCAATAATGCAACTGGTTCCGGATACACTCACCATGAACTATTCAATCAGTCGGAACTTTTGCATGCTAAAGCTTCAGAGATCTGACTTTATCTGGTAGAAAATAACGACTGGCTGCTTGAAAAAAATAATCATATATCAACTGATTAGCTCTAAATCGGAAACAGTACTAGTGCTGTCAAAGCAGGTACAGGAGGGATAAATAAGACATATACTTTTAACGATAGGTAAGAAACCCGCTACATTGAAAGATTGAAAAATAAAATCCTTCTAAGACAACAACAAAAGAACACACCCTGCTTGGGGTAATTTTAAGGCGACAAGACAATTTACTTATCTCCCCTGAAAACTTTACGCTGTATGGTGTAATATTAATACATCGTCAATTTATAAACTCTATGTTTTGACTGTCTGCTGGACTAAAAATACATAATAATCTCCCTTAAAACAAAACACCTATTTTTAACCAGGACGCCATACTCTCAATTTAAATCCTATTTTAAATTGATCAGGTTTGCACAATTTTTTTTAGGAAATATTCTTCCACGAAAAAATGACTTTAATATATATAGAAGGAATAGTAATCTTTTCTTAACGGATTTCTGCTAATTTAAGCTTTACGTTTAAGTGTATTGTCTAATTACCTATACTGGGGCAGTGGCTGTGGCTCAGTGGAAGTGAGTGTGCTTCCTAAACTGAACCTGCTTCCATTTACCGTTCACGGGATCGGGTCCGCCTGTCGACCATCAGGTATATGAGCGAGTCATATGTTGTGGCTCCGGCAATCGCGGGGTGTTTTTTGAAGACACAAAAATTATTCGAAGTTTCCTTTGGTTTACCACCGTAATAACGCAGTGTACTGTGAGAAGTGGACAATCCGTCGTCGACTTTAAACCCCAATCAAACAAACAAACAAACTAATAACCTATACAGTATTGCTGCGACAGATGTGTAATTTTTGGTCAAACTTGCCGCGTCCACTCACCTGATGAAACAAGTCGTAAAATCATCTGTACATCAAACTGTAATGCTTTAAAGTTAAATAAATAGCAGGAAATTTTATTTGGCTGACAAAGTTTACTACAACGAATACAAGCGAAATTTGTTTTCCTCTCTTTTACGGTTATTTCACTCATATGACGTAGATATTTTCAAACTTTCTGTTACAAGGCGTTCGAGATGGATCGCAAGTTAACGGTAATATCTAAAATCACTCGAAATCTCTTCGCGCATTGCTGACACCCGTATGAAATCAAAGGTGCACTTTAAAATCCAACAAAGCGAAATCTCAAACCGCGAAAATGCAAGGACGCAAACTGTCAAGTAGCGAAAAAGAAAAATGCAAAAGCAATATTCTTACCAGTAAATGAGCAAGTGGCTACAGTTTATAACCAAACGATTAATCAATTCAAGCAATTATGTTGGTATCTTCCTTACCTAAAGTCAGTCCCACACATATGCCCTAAGTCTTTGCAAGTATAATCAAAGTATTAAGTTTTCCCCTTCCCGTTCTCGCAAATTGAACTTGTTTTGTTGAAGAGCGAGAACGGCAAAATGAACCACGCAAATTTGGCGTTACATCGTTGTTTTACTTGCGGGCATTTTATGGACTTTCATGCAGACTACTTGCAAAATGACTATTGACATCTATACGTTACTGCAAACAGAATGTACAGAACAGTAAGGGAATCCGAGGGAGGGTTTGGAGAGGCAAGGATATACTACTGCATTTACGTTCGTCACAAATGTTGTGAACACCAATAATTCATAGATTAACTTCAAAAGTAGAATGTAGCTTTTGGCTGTTAAGCGGACGGATAAGGTCGCATTTCACCAAATGTCTTGCCGGCAATGAGTAATTTGACATGACAAGAGGGCTGTCGTTGTGTCCCCATAAACTGTCCGGGACCAGTAGGCCTATTTCCGTCATTGCATATATAATATTTGCCACTGTGCGTGTTGTGAAGACTGTAAAGTCGTAAACAATTTCCAGATGAAACAATTATATTTAACTTTGGGTTATTTCTATAGCAGGAACAGAGTGAATTTTCTCTGTATTAACTAACTGCACCGACCAATGTAGCTATTATTGAAGATGTCTTTGATTTGAAGATGATATATAGCTTCAAAATCATTTCACCCATTATTTCACACTTACCATGTATTTTTCTTCTCGCTAGGACAACGGAAAATATTTTAGAAAATCATGTCAGCAAATATGGCTGCCACTTTTGCGATAGTAGTGTTACTATTTACACAAAGACATCATGCTTAGATCATAACTCGAAAAAACGTTTATCAGTTGTCGTTAAACTCGAAATTTAGCTTGCTTCAACTCTTAGCTATCTTCGCGGGCTAAGCCAAAGACATGGGTTTATTTCCCTTGGCACATTATACACCTCTTTCACATTGTCTGGGTCTACTAACGGTAAACAATCTAGCACCATCTGGGGTTTCCTCCTCAGTCTACTGACCGATGGAATAAGCTGATTCAACGCCAGTAGGTCTGGACTGCAGGGGGAAAATCATGCCGTAAAGCAGTGTTCCAAATCATCTTATAAACATGATCAAGAGTAGGTTTTGTGTACACGCCCAGTCGTTGATCTAATTCTTGGAAAAAGACAACGAAGACCGTATCAAGAAATAGTCTTTATTAAAAGATATGGTATTTTGTTGTTAGTATATAACAATTCATTATGAGGAAATATAGTTTAAATTCTGAGATATAAAGTGAACAATGTTTTATAACAGGGTATTGTAAAGACAAAGCACTATATGGATGGCATCTTCTAATTTATTCTCATCATTCAGAATTGTTCATACATAGTGGTTTTCCTTTTAAGTAAGTCCACTTCTAATTGCCTTTCATATATGTTACACAGGGGCCAGTTGCTCGAAACAGGATTAGACGCTAACATCAGCTTAAATCGCTAATAGAGGATCGGAGATAGACGTTTAACATGGCGTGATATCATCAAATAGCTGATTAGGTTTAGTACCGCTCCGAGCAACTGGCCCGATGGCATTAGCTATAGTTAGCTTACTCTGTGACCCTTTCGCGTCGAAGTTTCCATGGTTACATTATAATACATTTAAAAATAATGCGAGTATGCTTTGTAGTATATAACTTGGTTTAGAGTTCTGCCGTACCAGCCGGTTATCTCTCACGTGATCAACTCGCGCTTTTTCATGGTAATATATATTAAAATATGATGCTACCTCAAAGTAGGTCTGTAATTTATATGTAAGCTTTCTAGATTAATTTACAAAATCGTTGTTATAAATGTTAATATTATAGATAATGGTTAGTTTAAATATTTCGGTATACAAAGACATCTCAAACATATAGATTCCTTTCTGTAAACATCGCTTTCCTTCGAATCCGTGGTCCGTGAATGCGTTAATCGGACAGCAGGCTATGCATATAATAGTTTACTTTTAAGGTTATGTTTGCAGGAAAGCACATCATTTGTTATTACTAATCCCTGAATCAACAAAGCAAATTTTCTTCTTACCCAACATTCTGAAGAGCTGCATTTCCGCATTTATATTAATTTCTTCCTGTTGTTTTGTCTTGAGAAATGCTTAAAATCTAGGACGCTAAAATCCATTTTTAATTTTAAAATAATCCATCAAATAAATTTTCAAAATTTGATATTTGTACAAGACTATTTTGTGAAGTACGGTCGTGATAACTAAAATAGCTTGTCAACAGAACACCGATTTGTACTATTGTTAAATCAGCGCAGAAAGGATTGATTATGATTGATTGGTCTTTTACGCCATGCGATAGGGTATTTCCCTTATATAGCAGTGCTAAAGAGCATTTTCTTACCATTTTATGTATTATTGTATGACAGCATAGTACAGAATTACTAATAATGTGTATGTGTATTTTAATAGGCTTTTTGTGTATTAACATAGATTATGGATACCTGTACCAAATACTACAAAATACTGTCACTAGACAGTTTTTACAATGTCAAATTGGGTTTATTGATTGCTGTTTTACGTGCTTAAGGGTATTTTACTTATATGGCGGCAGTGTATTCCAGGAATAATTAGCACTGAAACAACCAAGATGTGCCGGAAGCGCTGCCATAATCTTGGAAAGTTAATTTTCCTCCAATGCTTAGTAAAGACAGCAATGCTACTCTTCAGATATACTGCCTTAGGCCAGATTACCGAAGAAATGAAATTGGATGTATTTCAAAATTAGTTGGCTAATATGGCACCGACAACTTTAACAAGCTTGGATAAATCCTTTTGTTGAAATCGTATGAACTATTTATCCAATCAGATTCCAGAAAATGACCGATAAAATGGCTGACATCACCCATCTTCCTGTATTTGGGACGGTGGCAGCTGAAACAACAGAAACGTTATTAGGATGAGGAAAATCATGACACAACACATATTTGGAAATAAAAAAGAATAACCGTAAACTATCAACACAAATTGTGTATGTGGTTAAATGGAATTAAGAAACAAACCATTGAACAAACGCTCACATGCGGAAATATTCCCAGCAAGGGAATTGTTTGTTTGGTTTATGTTTCAACGTCCTACCAAGCGTTTTTTAATTTAAATGGCTACGGATCGGCCACATCTTACCATGCCTTACTTCATTACGGCGGAAACCTGATGCAAATTTTGTCACCTCGTATGACTGGAGGTCTTCTATCCCAAAGAAGGATCGATGGGGCAGACACCGAACCACTAAGTCATGACTCGTTAACTAGTATAGACACAGATGCGTACAACTGCCATAGATAAAAGAAAATGAAACAGTAGGTAAAATTTACCTGATACAAAGTTAACGATGACAATGAAGTCGGCTGAAGCTGTTTGCCTGTTGGAATCAGTTGCTATACATGTAAAAGTGCCTTCGTCCTCTGACTGAACTATTCCAATATCCAGGATGTCGGACGTAGACACGACGGCATTGTCCGATTGCCGAATCCAGGTATAGCTGCACTCGCCGCTGCACTGCGCCTTACACGTGATCTTGATCATCCTGGATCCGACTCGGGCGAAATAAGTTGGACCCGGCGAGATAACTACATTAGAAACAGATGCAGCCATGTCTGGAGGAAAAATGAGAACACCAATTATCGTCAAACAAAAATACCAATAAATTTATTGCAGACCTGTTTTGAGCGCCAAATATTAGTGACCATCCAAGGGAAGTAACCACATATCAGTAACAGATGCACTTCAGATTTGTTTGCTTTGACTGGAGTAGTATAGAGAAAACCTAACAGCATTTGCTGGAACCACGATCGTGTGATTCACTAATATATCCGAAGGTCAACAAGCCGAAGCAAACGTTTCCTTCCTATGTGCGCCGTATAGTTAAGGACGCCATATTGCTAAATGGAAAACTCCATCGTCATGTAAGTAAAATAGTATTTAGTACCACATCAATCAAACAAATAACCAATAAAGTATCACCAGGACAACGAAATGTTTTCATCACTGGAATAGTGAGACCATTTCCACAAAGCATTTTCTGACTTCAGGCTAAATACTTTTTAAAAAAGATTTTCAACACTTGTCAATAATTTGGTTTAAAAGTTATGAATGTACTTATTGCTTTAATAATCATTTTAATAATCCTCAAATATTAAAAGTCCAAATTAAAACAGTGAAGTACGGGTCCTGCAAACATTTTGACATATAAAATTAATTTGAAGAATCTGGCCCTGCACAAAAAAAATCGATTTAAGCTTTAATCGCCATACCTTAGGGACCAGAACACCACTAGCATAGTTGGTCAAACGAATATGCAAAACTATAAAGGATTAAAAGAATTATTGGGGATCAAAGATAGTATTGACGGAATTTATCACAGGATGAAATGTATAGGGCTTGAAATGGCCGCAGTGTAGTTGCTACAAATCGGCTATAAAAAGGTGTGTAGTACTGGTCGCTATGGAAACATTATGAATTGACTTCCGGTCGTTGTGATAAACTGACACATTTATTATTGGTCGTCTTGGTAACATGATGTGTTAAGTAATAGTCGCCATTTTAGCACGATACGTTCTGGAATGGTGGTTATGGCAATCAATATAAAATGAATATCATGTGAAGGAACGAACTTTTGTGGGGCATAAAAACTACATGTATGCTTATATACCAAGCTTTTGTAACTCGCTAGAGCGCTGGTCCTTCACTCGCAATACCTGAGTTCGAATCCCGTTGGAGGCAAGTAAATGTTTTTTTGATCTACAATATAAATAACTGCCATTAGGAGTAACAAAATGTCGAACGCGGAAACAACTTACTTGGGTCAGGAATACAGATCTTGTTAGAGGATATTTTTGGTCTTTCAAAATGCTTAAAATGAACTCCGGAGCTAATTTGGCCAACTGCAACAAAGAGGTATGGGCAATTTTCGTCTGTCAAATAGAAGTCTTGGAAATCAGGATTTTCTCTTTTACGCCAGACTTTCAAGGTTACTGTACCATCCACCTCCTGAATCGACGCTTTCACATCAGAAGGATTATCTTCTAGGGGTAAGGAATACCCACCAGCATATCTGTCAAGCACAAACATAAGTTGTCTATGTTAGCATGATTATACCAGCATACATTCTTTTACATATATGGTTCTTATGGAACCCTCCATGGTTCGTCAGTCATGGGTCTGGTGGAACACGTTTTCGTTCCATATTGAACCTTCACAGCAACTGTGCCAAGTATGTATTTTGAATTAACTTGATCTAGGGTTCTCCGGGTATTTATTTTCATGTACAATGTAGACACATCAGGTGTATTTTGTGACGGGTTTGATTCGTTTTAAGTCATGCAGTCATGTGACTTGTCACCTGGTAAATGTGCATTACACGAAAATCTCTGTTTGACCAGCGGTTACGATGGATTAACAAAGAGTGAAGGTTACCCTGCCAAGCACACGTACCTTTATAATGTGTATTAAGCAAGATACCCTTACCTATCTGTCACGTTCCAATTCCCGGCAGAATCTGGAGTGGCCATGATAACGTCAGTCTGGGCCTAAAAATAAAAATAAAAGGTTTTACCAAAATAGATTTGGTATTTCACATTTTCGCTGAATTTTAAACTTGGCGAAATGCAGAGTTTCAAAGGGAACAAATTGAAAGTTATAATTTAAATCGAATTATAGTCCTACATTTACCATTGTATTCATAGTACTTAGACCAACAGGAGTATATATTTCGACCTTGCTCTAATGCTATATGGTACCCTGAATATAGCCCTATACACAACAATAAAATAACGGAATATGACGCCATACGTCATGTTACTGCTTAAACGGTCTTGTCCCAAATGTCCAAGTTTTGTCATCAAAATACCCCGAGTCAATATCGTTAGTAAAATCCTTCCAAATCGAGTGTTTTCAGTAAAATACTATATGTGAAATGACCTGTTATTTAGGCCAAGTAAAATACTATCGGGGAAATAATCTTGGTAAAATAATTTTAAAGAAATACTAATAGTGAAATATTTTAATAATCCAAATGAGAGATGTAAACCTAAGGGAAATATACATACGGAAAAATTAGAAGTGAAATATTTAGAAAAATACTCTATAGGTGAAATACGTTTAGTTTAATATTCCTACTGTATAGTACTCCACGGTTATGTCCGAATATAGGACTACGAACGGGTGTCAATGTTCTAATTACCCACATTTCTTTGAGTAGATTCATCATATATGTGGACTAAAAATTATTCTAATGTTCTAAGGAAAAAGTACTGTATTCAAAATCGAATGTGATAAGAATGCTATGTATACCAAGAGAATCAATAACAAACTCGTAAAACAACAACAACAACAAATGTTTAAATGATTACTATACTCACCATGGCCAAATCACTGGACAGACCGAGGGCGAACCATGTTTCAGGAGCTGATGTGAGCCTCACCGTGAACACAGCCTCGTCTGTTGCCGATTCATAATCCCACGTGACCTTGAAATCCAGCATACCATTTGGCCCACCTGATATTTTGTCCTCGAAACTCGGCGCTGGCGTAGGAATATCTGTATCAGAAGCAAACAAAGGCGTACCAATGAGATGGAGATAGTATTTGTTGGGCTGCGGTTTAGCGCCATGCTTAACGTTATTACATGTAGATGACAGTGTCAGCCTGGTGCCTCAAGGATCCACTCTTCATACTATTGGCAATAAATGAGACAAGACAGGACAAGGAATGCATCACAAGACTTTCAATCCGAAATCATCTGCTATCAATTACCGGCAATCGCGGGGGTGGTTTTTATGAGGTTTCCTCCCGGTTTTCCTCCGTACTAAAGCAAGGAGCATGTAAAGTGGACAATCCGTCGTTATATAAGTGAAATACCCTTGAGAACGACGTTAACCTCCAACCAAATAAACAAGGCAAAAACATAATGGCGTGTTTGTGTGTTTGTTTGAGGTACTCAATGTTATTTCATTTCTATGACGACGGTTTGTCCACTTCACACTGTTCCTTTGCTAAAAACGGTGGCAAAACCGGGAGAAAACTGCCACCTCGTGTGATTCTCTCGTATACCTGATGGTCGACAGACTACCTTGATCCTGTGTACGGTTTTGTTTAATAACCTTACTCATGTTGTTTTGCTGCAGGCACGAGGTACGATGATTGGATTGAGTATGAGTGAAGTATAGGTAGGACCTAGACTGTTGTGACATTTTAATTGAAAACATTCTGTGAAAAAGAGCAATAATTTCGAACTCTCATATTTCGTGTTTTTTTTCCATCTAAGTAACCTTCATCAGGTTTGAATTTTCCACAAAAAATCATTCCTGGTGATGTTTATATACCGATAGGCAGAACAAAATATGACGAGAAAAAGCAGGAATTTGACCAACCAAAGAAGTTAACTGTAGAATAGCCTCGTTGTGATTGGTGACCATGGTATTTCAGCTCCCCCTGGCGGTAGAAATCGGTATTATATGCTTGGTTACTTTCTAGTCCTGAAGACGGTGAGTGGATGTAGTTTCCGCGCTCTTGTCCTATAGCCCATAGGACGTGCATCGGGGAATTGGATATGGTTGCGTCAGTCGGTTCAAATGCTGACAGAAAGTAATAATAGTTTTTAAAAAAAGATTAATATAAGGTAATCTTTACAATTACATTTTCTTACGTGGTGACGACACCACAGTATACAATAAAAATTACGGTGAAAATCTATTAACGACAAATATCATAATTACTTCAACAGAACCAGCATCTTCTTTCAGATGACATCATTTTCTAAAATTGTTTGCTCAGATGAAACGCATATCTAATTAACATAAAAAACAAGTTATTCATCGAATTTTAAATTGTAGCTTTGACAAAAAGTTTGAAAAGATAGGGATGAGTCAATATTTACATTTAAGACTTCGTCGAAATATAACAACCGTTTTATTTCCTGATTGGAAGGCAGTGGCTCCAGATAAACTCTCCGTAAAGCCGTAAAAAGAGTCCAACTGAGGCGTGGATCGGTCACGGGTGTAATAATCTCCCACGCGACCTAGCTGTCCTCTGGCAGAGCCAATCACCAAATCAGTACAGTCCATAGGATGCAGATCTGTGATCACAATAACAGTAATTGATGGAGTTATTAATTGATTAAGTGATTGATTGATCACACAAAAAGTAAATCGGATGGAAAAACAATTTACGTTCCAGTCATAAAATTCGATTGATTGATTAAACTGATTGATTGATTTATTAATCGATCTATTGATTGATTGATCCATTGATTGATTGATTGATTGATTGAATGAATGAATGAATGACTGGTTGATTGGTTCATTGATTGGCCTGATTAATTGATTGGTCGATCGATTGATTCATTATTTGATTGACTGATCGATCCCACAAAATCGGATGAAATAACAATTCAGGTACCACTTCAGTATATCTTAAAGGTATTAAAGGGTTCGTTTTAAAATATTACTTGTATTTCCTCCCTCCGGCTCAGGTTCTCCCTCGCCTTCCGGTTCCGGTTCTCCCTCGCCTTCCGGTTCCGGTTCTCCCTCGACTTCTGGTTCTGGTTCCCCTTGCGATGAATTGTAATTATGTTCTGGCTCAGGTTCGACTGAAGGCTGGGTGGTGTTATACACATGCTCTGGCTCTGCTACTGGTTGCGTGGAATTGTAGCTATGTTCACCTTCCGGTTCTCCTTCTGGCTCCCCCTCTGGCTCACCTTCTGGCTCCCCTTCTGGCTCCCCTTCTGGTTCGCCTTCAGGTTCTGGACGCCCTACCGTGCCTCTACCATACATTGCGTTCCGAACCGGGAATTCTTGGCATACATTCGTTATTCCTGACAGTAAAGAGAATTTTAATTTAGTTTAGTTGATATTCAACGTTCTTCCTATGTCATGACAATTGGATTAAAGTGTCTGTAATGCATTTGTTGATTTTAATTAAAGTTTCTAACCTGTTCATATAACAAACGTCAATCGTGCTTTGGGTTGTCTAGTGCGAGATCCGTATTGTACATGCGCACTCGGCATTCTGGATAAATATGGGATGAGTCTTTGTATCCAGACGAGCTTTAATCAGTGTCGATTGTTGGATGAAAATTACAACGCAGGCGGCAAAAAATGATCAAGGCAACGAAAGAGGAGATCGAGCAACTAGTTCAAGTTAGCCTGAAGAAAAATCTGAACAACAGAAAGTTCCCTCCCACCAGACGGCAGAAGCTAAACGCGGTTAAAAGCATTATTTAATGGGCGATATATATATATATATGGAGTTTAAATCAGCAACTATATTGCAAAATCGGCTAATCCGGAGCGCGCTCATAACGTCTTTGCCTACGTATATTATGTGCCCAACTACTTCTGTTACCTTGGTTACGAAGTCCAAGACCAACCCAGTTTAATGTTGACCCAACAACAGCAATTTCGATTTCCTGTGTGTCCTGAAATAGAAACAAAATCTGTTATTGTTTAATTGAGTTTTTGCCTCCTCCATTTTCATTTAAGTGATGAATTTATGTTGCAATTTATTGTTGTGGTTTTCTGTTGTTGATTTTGCTTCTTGTGTATGTGCTACTGAAATTATTGTTCAGATAAAGATGATAAGATCTCGTAAAATGCATGTTCACCCGACCACATTTTTACCGGCTCGATCGCAAAAGCGGCTCA
Organism: Mopalia ciliata; assembly: GCA_034783835.1. Taxonomy (NCBI): domain Eukaryota; kingdom Metazoa; phylum Mollusca; class Polyplacophora; order Chitonida; family Mopaliidae; genus Mopalia; species Mopalia ciliata. Next base: position 2,606 of record JAVFBW010115490.1, on the reverse strand, counting down.
AATCCGATATGAGGCTGCCGCTGTTAACATGGGTGTTTTAAGGCAGCATAACCTAACCCATTTCACCTGAGCTTTGAAACCAATTTCAACGTTTAAACCGAGAAAAAATTATTTTATGTTCGGAACCTCTTAAAAAAAAATCGCAATGACCCATAGGATAAGTGTGACGTTGCGATTCGAAGATAGCTTTAACCATTCTGGGTGAACATACACATTTCTAAGCCCGTTTAATAGAGTCAGTTAAGATAGCTGTCGTGTGAATGGTCCCTGTTCTGAATATTAAAGATATTAGATATTAAACCGGTTTAGATTTGATCCGGTTTAAAATGTGGTTGTGTTAACGGGACTACACTGGCATTTTGTACATGAAGCCAACTGTTACTGGTTGCTCATATCCCAGGGTCCAGTTGCAAATTCAAAACAAAATTCATCTTTATTCACTCCTTACCCACGGGGTGGCACGGGAGGTTACTATACCGAATTTCCATGTAACATATGTTAAAAACATTTTGTAGAAATTTTACCTAGGTTTTTAGATTGGGTGTATGCTCATTTTGAAAAACCTCTCTACATGTTATAACACTTGCACTAGCGTGGTAAATCTATTCAAGATTTTACAATCAAACATCACATGATATTCTTCTCCAATACTTCTACTACAAACAGTACATAGTCGCTCAGCTGGAGGAGTATTACTCCACCGTCCAGTTTCTATTTGGAGTCCTAAATCTACACAACATTTTGCGACTCTTTTCGTCGAGGAGTTTTGGATACGGTTCAAGTATAAACTTCGTCTTAATAATTTTATAAAATATGCCCTTACTCGATGAGTCGATATCAGAGAATGATCTCCACTTTTTTAACAACATTAATATCACTGACGGATTGAGAGTCCCATACATCGTTTAGTGGCGTACAAATCTAAAGGCGCTTCGTGCAACCGGTCGCTGTTAGCAAATGATACTGTAAGATATGTTGCGTCTCAAATAAGTGTACGTTACAAGAACTTAAAGTGCGTGGATCTTTTATGCAATGTTGTAGATAAAAAACACAATTACTCAAAATTGTAATATTACAAAATACGAATTTGACAAATATACAAAGGTATGCAGATACAACTGATGCACATCATTTAAATGTCCATTCACATGTCTTTTACTTTTTATTAGTTTATATTATTTATGACAACAATAAAATGGCTTTCGTAGAATTTGACAGTAAAATCAAAGGTGAACGTAATTAATAAACACAACCAAGCATAATCAAACATTGAACGAAGTATTAATATTGCATTTACTAAGCAATTTAATAAAGTCGGTTAAATAGCATAAAATACTGATATTGTGCTTATTAATAAAAGTTCTGTAAAATAACTCACGCGGAACAGTTTGTGGTACATCGTAACTGCATTGCCGAGCGGCGTCTCTGTGTAATCCTCGAAGTTCATATCTCTCTTAGTCACTTTAGATGCTGCGCATGAAAAAGTTTTTAAAAAATGAGTAATAAGTATATGTATACCATTTAATGAAATGATCAGTAATGTATTTGGTCGTTCTAGACACTTGTTAAATTTTGTTGGTTTTTAAATGCAAATAATTTGTCAGCGATTTTTAAAACAAATGACCTAAAGACCTGGGGCGGGTTGCTCAAAACCAACATAAGTCCCTAATAGCAGATTAAACCCTAATCTAGGATTAGAGATAGGCCTTCAACATTGAGTGACGTCATCTAATCTAGGATTAAAATTAATAGTGCTTTGAACAACTGGGCCCTGGTCACCATTAGATGTCTGGTTACCATAAAAGATCTGAATACCATTATAAAGTGTTATTCAACAGCAGCCCTGTACCTTTATATTGATTGTAAACTGTTAAACTGTGACGAAACTCGGGACCCCAAAGGTACCAGTTCCTATCAACTGAATAATGAGACAAAAAAAGCATGCACTTCCGCCACTTCGTATAGTTTATATGATATCGAATTTTGACCGGGTTTCTCATTAAGCATTATTTCATATTTTAATCTTTTTTTAACACAAGTTTTGGTATATTTTTGTTTCAGTTAATTGCGAATTTACAGAAGTTGGTGAACTCAAGTAACATAGTTGTTGAAAACCCTCTGGAAATTGCGGTCAAAGGTGAGATAGGTTTTTAACTCCAAATTAAAGATTTCTTAAAAGAATTGTCCTAATGCTTGTTTAAAAAACAAATAGCACGACTGGTGATCACAGTTTAAGTAAGAATTCAAGATTATTATACAATTTCTGGATAACCACTTCTTGTTTTGTGATAGAACACAGCTTTTCCATACATATGCCTGTATCTTCATCAGGTGTAAAATTGACTAAAGAAAAATAGGAGAGCTGAAGCTATATACCAGTATGATAAAGTAGTTCAATAAACAAGGTCTAATGTTCTGTTGAACAGTGTGGTCCATAACTATAACCATAGCATGTTAGATATCTTATCTAAGGTTATGGACCACATTGTTCAACAGAACACTTGTTTATTTAACTACTTTATCATACTGGTAGTAGTAGAGGAAGAGCAGCTGAGTGATTATTTATTAGTACATAATAAGGAACGTTTGTGCGTTACCATGTAGTA
>JAVFBW010115479.1:0-15662 GCA_034783835.1 Mopalia ciliata | reverse complement strand
ACAGGAATGTTTAGAAGACAGAGCTGTGAAAGTAAATCTTTGATATAACAGAAATGATTAAATAAAAAAAAATAGTCAATCTGAATTCATTTCTAAATGGTTAAAAAAAATCATCTGTGTTAATGAGTGTGCAAATAGTAATAAAATCATCAATATCAAAGCTCAAAAGTAGAGGATGTTAATAGACCCTAATTGCAATACAATAATAACATGAAATAGATCAGAAAATTAATTATACAACATATTATAAGGCTGTGGGTAACCAAAGAATAATTAAACAAAGAAAATGTTACCTTCTTCAACAACGTGTTGATCAGTGAAGAGAAAGACCATTTTCTTGTTCTCCATGCCCAGTTTGTTATACAGTATCTTCAAATCATCTCTAAAAGCACTCTCAGAGTAACCTCGGCTTAGAGTTATTTGGAATACTTCACAACTGGCTGCATAGGCGGCTAATTTACACAAACTTTGCTTGCCACTCCCACCCACACCAACCAGTAAGGCGTGTCCCTGGTCCATGCGAATCACTCGGTGTATGCGAGTCAAATGTTCTAAAGCATCGTCAAACAACACCAAGTTCATTGGGGTGTGATTCTCATTGTATTCCTCTAATATCTGGTCAAATATCAAGAGAAATATAAATTAATTTCGCTGCATTTATTATCTAAATAATTTTTTGTTTGCAATTTCATCCAAGTTTATTTATGATGGAAGACATATGAGTTTAAAACGGTCAAACAAAAATTGTAATTCTGATTAAATATATTCAGATACATTGATATACCAAGAGAAATCTTAACCTTAGGTCCAACAGTGTAAACAAATCAGGACTTATGTTTGACTGTAACAAAAAAAAATGAGTAAGAATTTAATTTTTGTAGATTAATATAAGTGTAAGTGCTTACCTCTTGGAAGAGAGCTTTAGCGGCATCATAATCCTGTATATCTTCATATAGCCTCGGTTCTGATTCATCCAGAGCTGTACGATAATCTCCAAACAGTATGGGATCCCGCATACAATAGTCCACGGAGGAGCTGAAATTCTCCTCTAACAAAGATTTGATATGTTTCTGGAAAGTGAAATTAAACATGTGACATCAGAATTTGTTCAATTGTCCATTGTTAAATTACACATGAACTTTTTAATACGGGCTTAAAAAAAATCAAAAGACAAAATCACATGACAGAAAACAGAGAGATCGCAACAGATCAGTATCATGTGGTACTTTAGCTTAGGGACCTGGACGGGAAGATGAGCCTAGTTTTCTCCATACATATTTTTGCCCTTGTTTCTGTTTTTAGTTTGTTCATTCAATGCTTGTCTTCATCATTTCCAGTGTTTTACATTACCTGTACTAGCTCTTTATCCTGGTCATTGATAAGTCGATCCCCAATAACACGACAACATTCGTTTCTCCAGACTCGTACAAAGTGTTCTACTTTCTCAAACCGGTCCATCGTGGTCAGACACAAACCATTATAGATACGAGAGAGATCACGCAGGTTAAAAATATAATGGAATTTGGACGGAGTTGGAGGCAGCTCCTTTACTATTGTTCTGGAATTAAAAAAATTACAGTTCAATTGAAATAAAATTAAGTCTTCTTGTTTATTCATGGTGATAAAACAATAACTTAAGGCTTAGACAACTACAGTTTCTCCTTATTTCAGAGTTCTGATAGGTCCTCTGTTTCATTCTTTTTTTCTCCACCAATCAGAATGCTGAAGATGAGCGGAACCCCCATCAAATTGTAGCTAACAATCATACCATGAGAATGCACTCTTATCAATACATCAACAATATTTCCACTCATATTTGCTATAGTTAGTTAAATCCCCATGTTATTGTCAGATCTATTCTCAATTTGGACATCTTTGTGAACAATGTTTTAGTCTTGTCCAGTTAGACTTGTAAACAATGGACTTCTGAACTACAAAATGTTCCTCCTTTAATACCGTGGAAAACAGAGAAGAAACCTTGTAAAAACCACCCCAGATATTGCTGGAGCCCTAAATATACCTGATGGTCCACGGATGGACTGATCCCGTGGACGGTATATTTAAGCAGGATTTGTAGGCACACATGCTAACATCTAAGCCACAGCCACGACCCACAGACTTAGTGCACACATCTGTAAGATACTTACGAATAGAGTGACATAGTCATTCGGGTGAGGACGGGTACCAGGTCATGAATCTCCTTTGGGAAGGGCAGTGTATGACCAGTGAGAATTGAACTGTATATATGGAAAAGTGACTCTTGAGAGGGGAAAGTCATATTAAAGGCACAGAAAAGGGAGATAAATCTGGGGTCCACCTCATTGCGGCCTCCTCCAGCTTTCCCCATAGCTGCAATGTAACCCATATCTTTGAGATTTTTCCAGTTCAGATCCTTGCCACGGTCATACAGCCCCCCTCTTTCCAGGAGAAGCTTGAGCAATGCTATCGGCTGCTGAGTACCATAAGTATCCACCTACAACATGGACAACTTATCTTAGTACACATTGATAAATAATAAAAATATATTGAAAATAAAAAAATTCAAGAGTTCAATCATTGGTGTAAGAAACTAAATTAGGATCATTTTTAATCTCAATATACATCTAGCAATCAATTGAAATTAGTATGAAAGATAATGAGAGTAATTGAAAATGTCTATAAAAATAATAAAGCACAATGTGAATACGAGTAAAGGAAGGACTTACTTGAGGCATGTTGAGATCATCTACAAATATGAGAAGTCTTCGACCAGGCGGTGGACCGTATGTGTCCTTGGTACGTTTCTCTACATTAGCCTCTAAGTTACGCTGTACATCCAGGGACGTGGTACGGCTAGAGAAATTCACATTCAACAACAACTGCAAAAAAAAGTTGTTACAAATAATGTAGAGGATAACGAAAAGTATTTCAATTCTTAAAACAAACGTCTGATATTTAAATAGGTTTAAAAAGGGTTGTCGTAACTGTTTCTCAATAATTTCGTCTGTAATTCATCTTCTGGATTTAATATTTTTTTTAGATAACTTGTTTTCAGACTATAAAATAATTTGTCTATGAGTCGAGCTCATAGTAAATTTCCTTTTTATTTGATTTCTCTGCACTTTAAACAGGTTTAAATAACCACAAGCCTTGAAATTAAGAAGAGGCAAAAGTCAACTTCAAGTTTAACATTTTTATTATCTTCCTTATAGCTTTTTCAAATTTGAGATAAATAAGGTGTGTTGAATATCTTCTTGGATGTCTTCAAGACTCCGAAAACTTTTAGAAAATCACGAATGCTATACAAAACTTGACTAAATGTATAAATCTACCGATTTTCAAAGTGAAACCAATGATAAATTCAGAAGCAGGTGATATACATTTAGACTGCATATATGAATAGTGGGGCAGGCCTGTACTGTTTTCACAATTGTTCAAAATCTTTTGAAAAATGATATTTTGTGAAATCCAAACAGCATAGGCCCAGGGTGCATATATAAAGTACTGAATAAATACTCATCCTTCACAAACACAAAAGCAAAAAATAAAAAACACAGAAATAAATATTTACATGAGTGTCATGCATGATATTTAATGCATGTATATGTGTAGATATGTCATACAATCATGCTTCATTATAGGTTAAAAAAAAGTATGATATAATGGGGAAGGTGAAGCCTGGGTGTTTTCATATAGTATGTATACGATAAAAGCGTAAGAAGTATTTTTCCAGTAAGCATTGTTCTCCTACCGTCTGGTCATCAGTAACTGAAGTCATATCAATCACTTCATCCCCATTTTCAAGGGATTTCTTGGGCTGAAATACAGGAACCTATCAATGACATGTGCTTCAGAACAGGCTCATTTCATTTGTGTTTTGTCAAAAAGAGTTAAACCTTGAAGTGATACTTAACAATTCACATTACTATTTTATTGTACAGTTTTGCTTAGGTAAAGCCTAAGAAAATATATGTTTGATATCTAATCACAATACAATAAGCTGGAGTTGTTTAGACTTACATGTGACTCTTGATCCAGTGTGCGGAGGAAATTCTGTGTGGTAGCAGTTTTGGATGTTCCTGTTTCACCAACCAGTACCACCGGGCGTTTAATCCGAACCATGAGTTGTAGAAGCCAGGTGGTCCGAACTGTGTCCACCGTAGGCACCAGTATTTCATTGTATTTCATCTCAGGGTTATGGACATATTTAGGCACCAGTTTAGACCATGGTATCCACTGCTTCTGTTCTCCATCCCAGAAATATTCATACAGCGTTGGTTCAACAGATGGCATCTCACCTAAAAAATGATAAATCAGAATTTATCAATGAATGCATTATGAACAATGTTTTATTATAAATGGAAATATCATGTTATAAAAAAAGATACCAATGGATGGACGATGCATACAGAGGCCTTCAGATTTGAGGTGAGTGATCTGTTTTAAAGCATAGGACAGCACACTTATGAAGGTCTGCGATGATATAAATATTTAATTATAATTTGTGGTTTAGTTTAAGTGATGGCCGTGTTCAGGACATGTCCAACAACCTATCAAAGTTTTATAGCTTATGGAGACAAAACTCATATTGGAGCTACAATGATCTTACTGAAATTTCTTTTAAACAAATATAATTTAAATTTTGCTAATATATAATTTATGCCTGTATGTGTTGGTTACACAAAAAGTCTTTTATGGATTTTTACAAATTAACTTTCAACAGAACAATTTCGCAATAAGTATAATAAATTAAGGTTCTGACAAGTTAAGTCAATATTTGCCAGTCGTGAAGGCTGCAGTTGATATTATAAACCTTTAGCATTATAACTTCAGCTCTCCGTTTAAATTTTCATAATTTGTTTTAAATGTTGGTATCTCCCTATATGGTGTTGATCTATGATAGATCCTGGCAGGACACTCACACTGTCAACATTGTAAGATAACTTATAAAATAATATTGCTTTTAAAAGACAACAATTCCCCTGTGTGTAAATGTGTGTTTTGTTTCATACCTGGTCCAGCAAGTTTACTCTCATCAGTCATTGGTGGGAGCGAGGCAAGATATTTGACTTGAGTATCAAATTTAATCCTGGCGTCCTCGACCAAAGCGCCCCCTAGTGACCAGTAAAGGGCCTGCATAAAATAGGCTTCTAGTTCCTCAGCTTCCACAATCTCTTTCACCAGCAGAGAGTCTAACATACAGCACAGCTGGGTCAACTATAACACAAACAAAAGGTTAAATGAAAACTGACTAATACAATACAATTGTATATTTTCAGATGTCTGTTTCTGTCACCGTTACTTTTGTACAGAAATAAATCACAGCAACCTTATTTATGAAGTACAATTTGTTCAATAACTGTTTTTTTTTTTACTCTTTGGAAAAAAAATGTTACGTCTCAAAAAAACTATTTACCAGAAAACTAACAGAATTTAATACAATAAGAACTCACCAAGTTCAAATTGGTCAGGGGTAGAATAGTTTTGAGTTTATCCACTTGTCTTCCATCCACAATTCCTTCAATCACCATGTCAATGAGGCACGGCACATACTTCTTGTAGAGGAGTTCTAAAGCTTCCTTTTCAGTCTTGTTACTTCTCAAACTTATCCACTTCTTCCAGTAAGGCTCATACCCAAGATTTTTCGGATCAACGTAAACCATGCCGCATCGAGACACGGTGGCGGGAGAGGCATATTGAAGGTCTCCAACCTACATCAGGGCCAACAAAATAGTGTCCATTAAAATTTTCGCTAATATAATACTTGTATCTAACAAGAAGCCTTAATCCCAGAGCTGGGTAAAGAAAGGGAGTTCAATAGGTTATTTATAGTTAACCCGCTTAAATTAAGTGGTTCAGAAACTTTTTTTTTTCTAGGGAGGCATTTCAACCAAAATTGTATTATTGACTTAGATGTATGAGGAATAAGAACAATTCAATACATAATACAGTAAAATAATCTAAAAATTACCTCAAAGAGAAGGGCACAGTGTTTCTGGAGCCGAATACGTTCCCCATTAGCAAGTGTGAGCAGTCGGTTGTCATCCATGACAGAGTTCATGTTTTCTACCCACAATGCATCAACATCACCGTCAAACACAATGTATTTCTTCTCACTCTTGTCTGTAGGTTTGTTGATTTCCCTGAAGATATTTGATAGTAATCCATCAGTCCAGTCCCGTGTAACGGGGTCGAGAATACCATACAGTTCAATAACACTCCGGTCTTTCGGATTCAGGGTCCACATTTTGGTGGTAATTCCCAGTCTACAAAAAAAAAAAAACAGTGTGATAAGAATATCAGGTGACAATGACAGATTTATTGATTGGCATTTTATGTCATGCTCAAAAGTCTCCAAGATGGGAAGACTTATGGATACAAAGTGATTTCTGAGAGCAGAGGTGTGAACTTCCCTCTACTGATACTCATGGTCCACTGATGATTGTGAACAGGTACCCCATCACCAGAGTCATGGCATGAGAGATGATTTTAAAAAATCGTTATAATATTAATCTGTTTTCTTTATTATTAAACAGATGTATAAATAATACCTTGTTTGAGCTTGTGCTAAAGTGTTGATGACAACAGTTTTTCCACCTCCTGTTGGCCCCACTATCATGGTGGTATGCCGAGTCAGCATAGTCTCATACATCTGTACCACCTTGTCAGCCTGGGGAAACAAGTCATATATGTCAATAAAAATGGTATCTTTAACACAACTATTACACTTGTTCTGTATGATGTAGCCTTTAAAACATTGATGTAATATTGTCACATTAATAAAAAATTGAAAACTGTTTCATAGATTTGCATGTAACCCAAATACATGTAGGAAATCAATTACAATTTACTGTAAATGATTTCATAAAAACAACTTTGTTACAGCTTGAAAGAGATATGGAGACACAAAAACCAGAAAACCAACCTGTTGGGGAAGTTGTTCATTGTTGTTATCAGCAAGCACACCCTCGACAGCATCGTTGAAGTTAGGGTATCTAACACGAGGACAGTCCAGTCCTGGGAAGAGATCTCCAATCAAACCCAGAAATAATGGCACATCTTCAAACACAAACTTTGGTAAGTTCATGTCACGAAGGGCTCTCATTAATACCACATCCTGAACAGAGAAGAAAAACAGTTTATGTATCAGCATGTTCAACTATCTACATTAACTTTCTTCTTTTTAAGCAGCTGACAAAATTATATTTAACTGATTGGCAAATACTTTTATGCCAGACTCGAGATTATTTAGTTCAATAAATAGAAGCAATAATAGTGGAAGAATAAGGGGCATGATGGCTTAGACAGAGGGGTGTCCACTCATCCTTTGGACACCCTGAATTGAAAAAATGGCCTCATGTGGACACCCAGTTTGAAGAAACTTTAACATGCAGGAGATAGGCAAAATGACCATTTTGGACACCTTACTGTTGTTTTTTGGCTAAGCCCCTGTGCTGATCCCCACCACAGTCAAATTATTTTCTAATTTTTTACAATTACAGTCCAATGCAGACCTTAAAAGAAAAAAAATTAAAGCAGCTTTTGAGTCTAACTCCAATAGCTAATTTTTGTTATATTCAGAAGTACATTAGTTTGACAGAACAGAAGCTGAGAACATGATGAAAAAGACAAACCTCCGGTAGTTCTGCTGAGCCTCGTTTCAGTTCTCCTGCCATTACGAGCACAGATTTCAGAGCTCTCAGACCAAAGTCATAATGGTACTGTTTGGAGAGCTGTTCTTTGGCCAGTTTGTACAACACCGTCATCTTCTTGGCCAAAACCTGCAACCAAATTCAAGCCATATGTACAAGTAATGACAAAATATTTGAGACTAAATACAAAAAATATAATCAACGCCTTTGATTAGAAACTTTTCATATTCAACAGAATATTTGCTCATACTTTAGTTGTAGAGAAAAATCAGATCAAATTCATAAAATATGAAAAGTTCGTTGTGAGACTTTAACATTTGTACACTTACTTTTGATTTGAAAAGAATCAGATCATGTTATTCTCTCTCTATTTCTACTGAAGATGGGTTACTTATACTCTTTAATTTTCTCAATCATTTGTTTTGTGATCCTAATTCATCAAATGTTTTTTTCAATGATAAATTTGCCTTTTTTCCAGGGAGCTTTTATTGTTTAAATTTGAATAAAAAAATTGTTCAAGATCTTAACAAAGGGTCCAGTGTCATTTGGAGGTTATTAATCACAATTTAATCTTTTTTTCTTCGCATCTATAATCATAATGGTACTTTTCTTGAAAACTTATATGGAATATTCTGGAAGTTTCAAGCAGCAGAAATTGGTTATTGCAGGACAGTACAATCCCTGTAAATAACTAAAACGCTTAATATTTTCTACGATCTTATTTCTGGAGTATTGTCAACTGAAAGAAAATCAGATTAGTTAGCAGCATGACAAACATGATATCCAGTACAAACCTTAGCCATCAGGAATCCCTCAGAGAACAACATAATTTCACAGATCTGTTGTAGATCTGGTACAATGACCACCACTGGTCTAAAGAGGGCCTTCACGGACTCGGGCAGCTCTGTACGACCTGCATAACCCGGGTTCATTGTGATAAAGATACCCACTCGTAGGTCCAAACTGATCTCTTGACCTTCAAACTGTAACAGTGAAGGGTCAAATATTTATTCAATTCTTTGACAATGATATATATATATATAACTATGTTCTTGAGGTCTAGCTTGGGCCCTTGGGTTCAAATTAGACAAATAGATTGTATTCCTTTCTTTCAAAGTTCATGATAAAAAAAAAAAATTAAAAAAAATAGGTTAAATTTCCAATTGCTATTACAAAATAATGATAATACCTTCACAAAAGTGTTCGAAAAAAACTTAGTTGTGTTTTTATTGTTGTATAACAATAATAATGGCGCAAAAAATATAAACATAAAAAAAAATAATTTACACAAATATATTTTAAAAAAAAACAAAACATTAGTCAAACTTACATGAAATCTTTTGAGTTTGAGAATTAGAGCATTCTGAATGGTTTTCAGCTGTGTGGAGATGACTGATAAGACAGAGACATCAATTCTGTTAAACTCATCGAAACATCCCCAGGCCCCACACTGACATAACCCAGAGTAGATTTTCCCCACAGCCTTGAAGTCCATTCCCTCTCCACAGTTTGTTACCACACAGAGTAGACCCAGAGCCTTGGCCAGATCCTTGGTGGTCTCTGTTTTGCCGGTACCAGCGGGTCCAGCTGGGGCCCCTCCTAAGTTCATTGATAACGCCTACAAAGAGAACATGGTACAGCAATCAGTTTGCTAAAACATAGTTTAGTTAACTTTAGTTTATTGACTCATAATCATACAGATCCAAGAGATCCATTAACAGAGATGATAACAAAATACCAGATAATAACAGGGGTCATTTCACAAATTGCTGTATGTCAATTGTGTGTAAATATAGATGTATTTACAGTTTTCAGGTAAAGATGTGGAAATTCTTATAATCTTATAAGGGGCTCACTCTTAAACACTTTGTAAGTCAACAAATGTTTACGTGGGAAACAATAAAATACAAGAAATAAAAATATGATTGCATTAAAATGCATTTTCTATTTTTTAAAACAGAATGGCACTAATTTCTACATAAAAGACAATATTCACAAGGATAAGAGATACTGTTGCAGAATTGTGAAACAGTTGCTAATAGTAAGACCAGCTTCACATAAACAACAAGTGGCTTCAAGTTTCTAGCTTTTGTTCAAAGCTTCAAAGAAGTGATGTCTAGCCCCATGGGAATATGGCTTCAGTTATTATACATAGTTTGTTTCTATACATACCTGTGTTAAGGTGAGGTAAATTCTGTCAGTAAGGGGTGTGATCACAAGGCGACCATTCAGCCCCATATACTCATAACCATAGTCAAACTTTCCCGTACACTGAGACACTGTCAGATTATCAATCTCTTTCTCCCAGTAAAATCTCAACTGACTCTCCCACTCAAACTCACGAGCCTCCAAGATACTAAAAGCAAATAATGTCTTTAATATATTCTCTCATTCTTAATTCATAAACATTTACTCTTAAATTAAATCCTAAAGTTACAGTTTTTAAATATGAAGTAACAAGCCTATGTATTCGATTTACAATGTTTATATCCAAATTAAGTTTAGTTTAGCTTATAGCTACTGGTAGACTCATAGTTCTGCTGAGACTCAAATGAAACCAAATAAAAATTCTGCTTAGCAATTTTTGAGGTCACCTTTCCACATTTCTTAGAATCGATGTTTTACTTTCACTTTCTAGGATAAGAAAATAAAACACTGGAATATTTAATTTATCTGAAGACCTTGATAATACCTCCATCAAATTCTGGTATAAATCAAAAATCTTTTCATTAATGTCATAAGAAAGGCAATCACAGACACTTGTTACACACCGTTTAGTTAAAGAAAGTACTCAAGTTTATTTTATTTATAAAACAAGGGTGCCAATGATTTCCACTATTTTGCATTATGCAGTCACACAATGGGTCAATCACAACTGTAAAAAAATGTCCATGCCATAAAAGAATGGAGGAGAACTAATGCCCACTGACCTGTCCCTGACAAATCCATCTATAATATCTCTGGCATGTACATCAATGATCAGAACAGAATTGAATTTTGATCTGTCATTTTTGGATAATGGAGATCGGATCTGAAGGAAAAAAGAACTGGTTTGATTTGAATTATCATCAATTTGTTTTTATATCAAACAATTCTTTTCGTATATGGTATTCTTTAGGTAATTACATAATCTTATCAATATAATAAAGAATATTAAAATTGTATAAATTCATTTCATGTGTGTCAATGCCAGCCTAAAGTAGGGCCAGCCAGCTACCTGCAGAACAAGAAGAATACCCACCTGTACAACAAGGTCATCTATCTGATGATGTTGTATTTTGGCGTAATCTTTCATAGCTGTTTTGGCTCCTTTCTTAACCTTCATGAAGACATCTTCCACCTCCCACGTCCACCAGACCTGGTTAGCCGCTAGCACAACCATACCTTGATAGTCAAACATCCACTTCACTCTGAGAAAAGTCAGACAGGTCAGATATGACAATCAGTAAGTTTTTATGATAAACAGTCCCCCAAAACACAGATTTACGCCCCAAACACAGATTTATAGCATAGTATAGTTACATAGCATTTATAAAACACAACAAAAAAACAATACAAAAATACAAAACAATTACCAAACTTCTCCAGAAATCAGCAATTTTGTTTCTCTTTAGAAATAAAACATTCTTTCAACCACCTTGTGAAAAATATGTTATTTATATTAAAAATCATATCATTATCTTCCCAGACATGGTTGTATTGACAAAAAAATGAAATAGTACTGTATATTCTGTGAGAAAACAAACCATACCTGGGCTTATTGTTAGCACAGTAGAAGAATATTGACTCTTTAGTGATAAGCCTATTTGTCCTCCTCATTTCCTCGAGGACACCTGTCATCCAATCCTCAACTCGACCCTCCGCAGCTACTGCTTCCCGATAGTCCATTACCTCCCCTTCACCGGAGATCATAGCGCTGGCCAGAGACTCATTATTCGGACCCTTAGTAAACCTCAACTTGGAGATATTGTCAAACATCTGTAGCATCGAACAAAAAAACGTAGCACAATTTATTTATATATTCATAATAGAATTAATAGAGAATTGTTGCTGCTTCAGTTTTCATTGTTTGTTTTGTCTTCCATTGTTTCAGCATAGACATATACATCACATATTTTCACTTTATTTACATTAAAACAGAAATAAAATGGTATTTAAGTTATTTAAGTATGTGTTGAAGCCCTCACAACTCTTATTGAAACACAATTACATTGTATGTGTACTTCTTCAACAATACAGTTCTCAACATCAACCAAGGCAAACTGAAAACTTAGAAAGAAAGACTGATACGATTGTAAATTATCAGTTGTGGGCTGCCGTAGTAACCTTACTGTTAATACAGATGCATGTTACCTTTAGTAAGAAAAGAGCTGAATGCAAGTTTCTGACCAGTTGGGATTTCCAAAAATTATTAGTGAATCTTTATTAGAGATTAGCTCCAAATAGTGTAATTGCATCTTTGTAATCTTGGTAGGTATTCAATGATGTTTTATTTTTTCAAAGTTTGCATGTGTGTGTGTGTTTTTTGGTGGGGAGTTTGAATGTTGGTTTATATTGTACAATAAGAGTATTTCACATATTTGATAGATTGTCCACTTTTATTCTGCCTCACTTGATATGGCGAAAAACTTAATGGAAAAACCACCAACCCTGCAACAGTCAGGTCTCCTTGTGTGAGAGACTCCCTTATTCACAGGATGTCTAAAAGCCTACAACAACCTGGAGCCATTTTCTCGAAAGCACCAGATTAAAAAGCTAACAATGGGCTAGAGATTAACCTTCAGTATGGTGTGACGTCATCTAATAGAGGATTAAATTTAATACGGCTCTGAGCAACTGTCCCCAGGCCTTCTTGTGTGGGAGGCTCCCTCATTCATGAGAGGTTCATAGGGAGCCTGAAGGAGAATCAGCAGTCCAACACGCCCACCACTGAGCAATAACTGTGGTATGGAATGTTAAACTCTACCTTAATCATATGTTCCTGGACACACTCCGGATCACTGCTACCCAGGATACTCAGTAACTCATCATCAGAAATGAAGAAGAATCGAGGGAAGGCATTTCTTTTTGAGTCCAGATAATCATTGAGAGATTTCTGACATTTCTCTAACCCAGCACTGAGATTCTGAAGATCTGACAAACGATTGGCTGCGTGACAAGATATCTTTATGATTGGCTGCTTCTGTGTTTCATTCATGATCTGCAACAGACAAAAGGGACAAATGAATTATATAAAAGCTTTATTTAAAGAAGATAACATTTCACAACAGTGATTTTCAAAATGGTCCTCCAAATGGATTTAAATTTCCATTATACAGCACAATTTTTTTCTTTAAAATAAGAAAATAAATAATATGTACAAAATTGTTCCATTTTCAATCAATTCAAAGCTAATTTTGATTAGTATGAATGCAAACATCAATTGCTTATTGTTTTAGCTGACAAAATGGAAAGACAACAAACAAACAAAAAACCCATAGATTTAACGTTAAGTTTAAGGTTTTATAGTGTCAATAATATTGTCGTATATTTCACCTTTTTGAATGTTTTATCAATTTGATCAAACTTCTTGGCCTCTTCAGGGAGTTGTGATCTGATATCTCCACCTATAAAGATCCCCTCTAAGTACATCCACTTTCTCTGCACAACCATCCATACCTACATAGAGGACAAAGACGAGCTTACCAGAAGCATGCTAATGTATATTTACCATACACCAGTTTATGTTTTCCAATGTTAGAAAAGAATTTGTGTAATACATGTACCAAAAAATATTCTTTAATAAAGCTAAATTTGACATTTTTTTAAATTGATAATATCAAGAAAAAGGTTCCCCTTTGCTCTTCATAAATATTAACTGCTACACTTAATTATGTCAAGATAAGTTTTGGAGAGCTGTAGTTTGTTGATAAAAAAATAAAACAAGAATGACAGAGGTTGTGTTCTGAAATACATGGAAGATGATATGACATTGTGAAACTAGTTTCAATGTGATAACAAATCAATCAAATTGGTATGCAAATAAACTGAACATTGTCTTGTTTTGAAATAGATTGTTGGATTGATTGATTGATTGATTGGGGTTGAACGTCGAACTCAAGGGTATTTCACTTATATGATGACGGATGTTTTGAAATAGAAAAGTTTGTAGTGGCCTCAAGCAAAAACATTAAAAGATGACATTTGCAGAACTTACATCCAGCACTTCAGAAATGAGTGAGAGAGATTTCTCCCAGTTCTGGACTTGGTTTAGGAATGGTCCGATGAATCTAGAGGCTGACATACTCTGCAGATTCATAGCACTGTCATCGAGATTCTGTAAAACTTCATCCACAGCCCCCAGAATATAGCCACGATTTGATGTGCCCTTCATGTAAGATGTCACGGAAAACTTCATATTGTTCCATGTCTCTTCAACCTCTTTTACACCCTGCAAAGATTTAAGAGCAAAGTGTTGTTATTTATGTTTCTATGGTAATGTCAAACCTCAAAGTGTAATAACTTTCTTTCTCTATGATGATGGTCTTATGCTATCGTAAGTCACATTTTTCATTATGTTCTTTTAAATCTAGGTCCCTTTGTCAAGGACCTCAAAATGTTCTTTATGATTTATCAAATGAGCAACAAAAGTCACACAAAGGCTCATGTAATAATTCCATCTTACAAAACATCTTTCCCATACAAAACAGATTCGTTCTTATAAACTGCATTGTTGAGGCATACAAATATTTTCATAAGCTTAGAGAGACAGAATCATTCTTGTAAACTACATTGTTAAGCAGAACATTTAGACTGGAGCAAAATCACATGCCTAAACTGATGTAGGCATGAGGTTGTTGAATTTAAAAATGGTATCAATTCAAATGGATCATTTAACAAGTCTGAGATACATCCAAACTTTCCATCCCCTGACCTTTTCAATGCTCATCTCTTTGCTGGCACTGGTAACAATCTCAGCTATGGTGTCCTGGAACCTATGGAGCTCCATGGAGAAGACATTAGCTAGAGTGAAGGTGTCAGGGTTGATGTCAAACTTCTGGCCTGTCTTTGTCATCAACTCCTTCCAATGCCTGTAATATCAACAACTCTAGTTATTACAACAACTTTGTCTCAGATGATATATTTCATCATTACAATATTGATTGATTGGGTGTTTCACTTTTACGGTAGTGGTGTATTCCAACAAAATGTGACACTAGAACAACAAGGATGTGAAGCATTTCCATAGTGTTGGAGAGTTTATTTCCCTCCAGTGCCAACTGAAGCAAATTGGGTTCCATTGGGTTAATGTCATATTTCATGTTGTTACACTTGTGACAACATGAACAATGGGCGATGGAAATCACCCATGATGTCACTGGCAACAACTAATGACAATACAATGACATCACCTACAGATTGGCTTTGTGTAGCTCTGAAAACACCAGGGCAACAGGAAGCTCCCTCTTAACCCTCTGCTGGTTAGCCAAAAACCAGGGTATATTTTTACAATCCCTTTCTGAAGCAAAGAAATTGATAGCAACAATTATCTAAAATGTCAAATAATAACAGTTGATTATTCTCCTTCAACAGAAACCTACCGTTCTCGTAGAGCCTCATCTTTCAAGTCACCGAATAGAGGCAAAGCATCTTTGAACTCCTTCATTTTTTCATCCAGTGTTCGTCCTACAGCCATATTTTTCACATCTTTAGGCATTTTTCTGAGATTTTTTAATAAGCCATCAATACCCTCTTGTAGAACTTGAATGTTCAGATTTGACCATAAAGTTTCAGCCCAAGACTCTCGAGCAGCCTGCAGAATAATAATTACAAATCAATGGATAACTTTAGAGGTGCACAGTCAGCAGAAACAACAAAATAGGATACATTATAAATAGAATGTTATGTTCTTTCACAGCTGACAGTTTCAGTATACATGTACTTCAAAATACTTTTGTGATCTGATTCATTAGCTTGGGTTTGTTTGTTTGTTTGATTGGTGTTTAACGTCGTACTCAAGGGTATTTCACTTATATGACGACGGACACAAAT